>SATY01000424.1:0-28499 GCA_004335155.1 Ascochyta viciae
CGCCAACTCGGAAGCTCACTCAGGTTTTCGGATCACGTTGAGCGCGGCTCCGATTGGCCCATTCCCGTTTCGGCATGGTCGAGTCGAGCGCGGCGAGAGCTTGCGAACGTCAGAAGACGGCGACGGAGCACGACGACACCCAATTGAGACCCACGCCCGGCCGCCCACACACGATACCATGGCGTCCAAGTATGCATTCAGCGCGGGGCTGAAGGAGCTGCGCTTCTTGTTCTGCCAGACGAGCGAGCACAGCGCCGCCACACGGTACAGACGCCTTGCCCCAGCACACAGCAGGGCACCCAATTCATGCCTTGCTGCCATGCGCCCATGGACCTGCAAACCGCATCCTCACCCCCAAGACAGCAGCTGACTCAGCCCACAGCAACTTCCTCCAGCGCAGCTACCCCACCATGAAGAAGCACAACCCGCACACCCCCATCCTCATCCGCGAGGCCAGCGGCATCGAGCCCACCCTCTACGCGAGATACAGTGCGTCTCCCTGGAACACCAAACACACCACCCAAACAGCCAACACTAACGCCCAGCCAGATTACGGAAAGGAGAAAAAGGTCACATTGAGCGGTCTGGACGATAAGTCGATTGAGCAAAAGGTCACCGAGCTTGTGCAATCCACGTCTGTGTAGATGAGAGGAGCGCATGGGCGAGGAAGACGAGAACTGAAGAAGAAGACGAGAACTGAAGAGGAAGACCAGAAGCAAAGAGAAAGACCGGAAACAAAGAGAAAGACCGGAAACAAAGAGAAAGACTCGAAAGAGCAGCGGCAAATTCGAGCATACCCCAGAGTGTACATGTGTATTATGACGAATGTACTTGTTCTACCATTTACCCACACAGCACCTTTCTGCGAACCCGTGACTGCCATCACCTCTGCCAGTTGTGCGACTGCCACACGGACGCCCGAATCGACAGCGGCGCTAACTCGGCACTCCAGCACTCCAGCACTCCAGCACTTGTGCCACAAGCCTGCATGCTGACTGCGACTAACTGCGACTAACTTCAGTTCCCCTCCACCTACCCGCTGAACCCTCCCAACACAATGCAACTGATGTTGAGGAAATGCACAGCCATCAGCTAGCAAAGGCGCGCATAAAAGCCTGGACGAACAAACACCCAACAGCAACAAGCAGTCTAGCAGCACTTGCTACAGGCACAGCATCTGCTCTAGCCACCTACACGCTAGGCTTTCAACCCAACGGCGTGCGCTCAAGTACGTCTCCACCACACGTGAGCGTACCCAAGTGCGTTTACAAATCAACTCAGATTCATACCTGCTGCTGGCGCGGCTGTGCTTACCACTGCATTGAGAGGGAGAGGGGGTGTTGGGGTAGTGGTGAGACGGACATGTCTGAATTAAATGTGTTTTTCTTAATCATTTCTTTTCGAGGTTTGTCTTCGCTGTTGTTGTCTGCGCTTCACTTAAACTTTAACTCCGTCATCACCTGCTTAATCCAACCTTCTCGCCTTCTACGTCACTCGAACACCCACGCACACCAGAAAACCGCCGTCTCCCAGAACACACATGCATCAAATCAATATGCGCATCCCTCTAGTCGTTCTGATTATCTGTCTAGCTGCCACCGTACACGCCTTTCGATTACCTGTCCGAGTCCTTCACGCGCATTGCGAACAGTCGCCTGCAGGTGTAGTGCACACGTGCATCTTTAGCAGAGAGCTGTCCAAACCGCCGTTCGGAAAATTTCAGCAGGAAGTGCAGTTTTCCTTCATCCAGTGCTGGCTGTGGCTCCTCGTGCGTCTCTGCTGGTTTCTCGTTGCGGTTGAGATAGTGTAACTGATTCTGCCTCTAGGGGTACCTGAGGACATTTCTGACGTCTAGACACATCATGGTCATGCTTTTCCAGTTTCTCGCGAGTATCCTAAAAGGATCGGCTGCGGCTTGGGTAGTGGGTTGGTTGCTGTAGGACACAACCGAGACATTGTGAGTATTCCATAAGTCAGTACACACGCAGATGAAAAGACATGTTCTAACGCTGTGAGACAGCATCGAGCTCCACTTCAAATACACAATGTGTGCGCAGACGATAGCCTGCGATGCCATTGTACACCTCAGCACTGCGATATATAAACACAATGAAACAGCAGTGTTGTTCCCAACATCATTCAACGCACAATACAGGATACACGCCTATAAATCTCGCATGCTGTCTCTTATATACTGATCAGACCAGAGTAAACCAAACTAAACCAAACAACAGACCATATCTGGCATAAGCCTTCTCTTTTCTCTAGCCTCTGTTTCTGCGCCTCTAACTAACAATGGAGGCCCACGCCGAACAAGCCATTATCAAGGACCTCGAGAACTCAGAGTACTTTGAGGAACTCTTCGTCTTCCACAGCACGCTGGGCTCCGGCAGCGACGGCGAAGTGCTAGGCTACGAGCACGTATCTTCGCACCAAGTCATCGCAGTCAAAGTGCCCCGCGCAGACCGCTACTGGACATCCGACACCATCAAGGAAGAAGCCCAGGTCCTGAATACCCTCGCAAAGCACGGTAAGCACGAGAACATAGCGCATATCCTCGCCTATCAGCCAGACTTTGGATACACCTTCTGCCCAGCCATCTTCTCCGAGTGTGCAGAGTACGGCAATCTGATTGACTACCGCGGAGCCTGGCGCGAGCAGGAGGGAATGTGTGGGCGAGCCTATGGGATCGCGGAAGCGACAGTGTGGAAGTTGTTCAAAGACATGATTCTCGCGCTGCACTATCTACACAATAAGTGCGGTTTTATCCACCGCGATGTCAAGTCGGATAACATCCTCGTCACGGCCCCGGTAGGTTACACCAGCGACTTGGTCCCCACTGTCCCTGTGTTCAAACTCTGCGATTTCTCTCGCACAACCGTGTTTCCTGCTAAAGACGGGACATTGCATCCCTGGGCTGGCACCGTCGGCTACGCACCTCCGCCCAACGAGCGCCCTGAGAAGGAGCCCGCGCGCCCGGCGGGCGATATGTGGTCTTTGGGGGCGACGCTGCAGGAATTCGCGCTGGGGATCCGGCCGATTGTGTCGCGGGAAGCAGTCGTAGCTAAGATGGACAAGCGCGGACTACCGCATCCGAAGCTGGAGGGGGAGGAGGATGCATGGGCGCAGCATGTCTGGGGCGCTCAGTTCTGTGCTACGTATCGCCCGCTGGATGTCGATGCCGATGAGTTGCTGCGGTGGTGGGATCTGTCCAAGCCCATGGCCACGAGCTTCAGGCCGTTTAGTGCGGTGCTAAATGAGTGGTATGCGAAGCTGTGGGAGACGAATCGCTCACTACGAGTCACTTCCCAATCGCTGACCAAGGATCTAGTCCCGCTCATCGATGGATATATTGATGGAGAGAAGACGGAAGTAAATATGCACCGTACAGATAGCATGCAGAAAACGCGGACTGCGACGTCGCCGGCAACACCACCTCGAGCTTGTCCTGGCTCGGAGGAAGTTCTACACGGTTCGCGAGTTCCCGCTGGCATGCGCAAGCTGCGATTAAAGGATGAAGCACCTAGCTACGAGGGTAACGATTACCCACCGTTGTCGCCTGGATTTCTGTACTTGCGAGAGCAGTTGTAGGGTACTTTTGAACACAAGAACAAAATCTTGGCGAGACCACGATGCTTGGACCGACGACCAAACAAGTGACCGTGATATAACCAAGTACCAACTATCAGAAATCAAGCAGCCAAGAAAAAGAGCAAGAAGCAAAATCACCCACAAGTACTCGAAAAGTGTTGCTACGAGGTGAAAATAAACACCTTCATTTCCCCACAATCTATCTCTTCCACACCTCTTCTCCACCTCTCTCTGACACGCATCTTCTCAACCCTACACGGGAACAAGCAGCCATCCACAAACACGACTAACAAACGACTATAGACTAGTTCGACGACACCTAGAAAGCCCTCGATGGCTTCAGACAAGAAGCAGACAAGCGCATTGGCCCGTAGCAGCAGAAGCGTGGAAGCACGCCGACGACATCGACTACGAGGCAGTGAAGTCGGTTGGTCCCGTGGTGAGAGGTACGGCAGGGTGGATCGAAGAGAGTCCAGCGGGTGGTGTTGTTGCCTGTGTGGCTGCTGCGTCTGTGGCTGTGCTGGGTACGGGGTGGGTTGTTGGTGCTGTTGGTTTTGCTGCCGGGCGTTGCTGCTGCTGTGTTACTCACTCACTCACTCACTCACTCACTCACTCACTCAATTAAGTAGTGGATTGCGTCGTGTTTTGTGGTGAACTTGTTATAGGCTCTGAATCTGCTGCTCACCAGGCAGCTATCGGTAACATGGCCGCAGGTAGCACTTTTGCTGTTCTGCAGAGCGCAGGGGCGGGCGACGCTGGTGCTGGAGTCGTTGGTGGTATCGTCGCTGGAGTTGCGACTGGTGACTGGGATTACGGTTGCAGCTGTGGCGTCGGGTGTTATCATGGCTGTGTTTGAGGATAAACCCGAGAGGGAAGAGAGGGAGGAGAGGGAAGAGGTTGCGAGAGAGAAGCAGGGCAGAGTAAGGGGACAAGTCAAGTCGAGACTTGGAACGAGAGTGGGCGACGAACAGCTACCTTCACGAACCGCATCAGACAGTGAAGTGGCAAAGGATGCAAACACGACAGGTATCACACACAGCATCGGATAGCAATGGAAAGTGTAAAAAGATGCTTTTGGTCTGCTAAATAGTAAGATTGCCAACCTCGTGAGTCGTCATGGTCTATAAGCATGCGAAATGCAAAACCCCAGGATTAATCCTCTAGAAACGCCAGACAATGCAAAACTAAAGTCTAAGATATCATGTCGTGACAACCAATCGTCTACTCGGCCTCGTCATCTGTATTAGGAGGCTGGGGAGTTCCCTGGTAGATACGTTAGCATGTGTGGTAAACTGATGAGAGTGGAGGAGCCAACATACCTTGGGGCTGTTGAGCCATTCAATGTATCTCAACCTCCGCCTGACCTCACGGTCCTTCTGCTGCTGGCGGGTCATCTTCTTCTTCTTCTTGGCCTTGAACTTCATGTCGTCCTTGTTGCCCTCCGTGTCGGAGCCCATTGGTGTACCAGCAGAGCTGGGTGCGGCGGAGCTGACGTTGCTGCTGGCGACCGACGATCCAGGACGGGAGTCCTCGAAGCGGCCCATGTCGACAGCAAGGTGACCCTTGTGTGCGACCTTGCCGTCAGCGACGTGCCATTGCTCAGGGCAAAGCGCGCCGACGAACTCTTCGTTGTGAGAAATCATGATGACACCACCCTTGTACTCGCGGATAGCGACGGCGAGACCACCGAGAGAGTCGCGGTCCAAGAAGTTGGTCGGCTCGTCGAGGACGAGAAGATGGGGGTTGTTCCACATGGCACCGGCAAGCACAACCTTGACCTTCTGACCTCCGGAGAGACCAGAGATCTCGTTGTGGTTGGCGATCTCGGGGTCCATGCCCAGGTCCTCAAAGTGCTTAGAGATGACCTTGGGCTCGAGGACACGGTAACCGAGACCCTCACGGGACGCCTCGTGGTCATCGAACTCTTGGATCAGCTTCTGGAAACCCTTCTCCAACAGCGTCTCACGCGAGATCATGGTGTTGAACTTGGGAAGCATGTGAAGCCACTTGACTTCGTACTGGAAGGTCTTCTTGTACTTCTGACGACCAATCAGGGCTTCGATCCTACGCGGGCCCTTGCCATCACCAAGGTCGATGGGTGTTTCCATCTGCGCCTTGTCCTCTGCGGTAAGCACACGAGTCTGCTTCATCAGCACTTCGCGATCGTCACCGTTGGCGTAACGCCACTGGAGGTACTGGTTGGGTGTCTTCTCCAAGTGCATCTCAACGTGCTCGAGAGCGTGCTGCTTGATGTATCCAATACGCAGGTTGGGGTGCTTCTCAACCTTTCCGTCCTGAGGAACAACTTCGCCGGTAAGGATCTTGATGAGCGTAGACTTACCGGCACCGTTGGCACCGATGATGGCTACTCGGGAGGAGAGCGACAAGTTGCAGGAGGCGTTGGAGAGCGATGGCTTGGAGGAGCCAGGGTATGTGAAAGTGCAGTCGGTCATGCGCAGAATGGAACGAGTGTTGGACTTGACACCAGTCAGGATACCGGGAGGAGGGAACTTGAACTGGACCTGCGAGGCGGAGAGAGTGTAGTAGCTCTTGCCTTCGGGCTTCTGCCTGACAAAGTCGGCAAGGTTACCCTTGTAGCACACGAGCTTCTTCTGCTCGTAGTGGTAGATGTCTGTGCACACAGCGTCGAGGAATCCAGAGTCGTGGGAAACGATCAAGCTGGTAATCTCGGTGTGGCTCTTGAGGTACTCCTGCAGCCAGGCCACGTTGGCGACGTCCAAGTGGTTGGTGGGCTCGTCGAGCAGCAGAACGTCGGCACGCATAAGCATGGCACGCGCCAGAGCGAGCTTCATCTTCCAACCTCCGGACAGAGAGCCAACCTTGTTGGATTGCCTGCCCTCGGGACCGGACGTGAAACCGACCTCTTCCAAAACTTCAGAGATACGCTCCCTGGTCTCGTCCTTGAACCTAGGGTCGTTGACAATGTACTGGAGGATGGTGATCTCAGCGTCTTCGCCCTGGTTGTGCTCGACGAAGCAAGTCTTGACCTCGTCCTGGGGAGGGAAGCCCTCGAGCTTGCCGTTGGCGATACTGCGCATGAGCGTGGACTTTCCAGCACCGTTGCGACCGCAGAGACCGTAGCGGTGACCCTTGAGCAGGCGGAGGTTGGTGTGCGAGAGAAGCAACATACCACCGTATCCCAGAGAAAAGGTAGCGTTGACAATCTCGGTCTCTCCGTCGTCCTCGACAACGGGCTGGCCGAACTTGCGGTGGTCCTCGTCGATGTAGAACTGAGAGACAGCCTCGGAGACCTTATCGGCATCTCCAGCGTTCATCAACGGCTGGAGGTAAGGAGCGACGAGGGACGAGATGCGCTTGATCTCGCGCTCGAAGATGTCTTCGGCGATCATCTCCGAGATGTAGTTCTTAGCAATGGCCCATAGCTCTGCATCGCCGGGGAAGTTCTGCATGCCGCCAACGCTGCTGATGTGCTTCTCGAGAAGCTGGGCAATCTCTGCAGGCGAAACACGGGCAAGGGCACCGTGCTCAACGTTTCCGTCCTTGTCGGCCATGGCGTCGTCGATGACAGCCAGCGCGCGACCACCGATCTCACGGACTTCGGGCATGGAGGCGCGGTCAACGACGGCCTTGACACCAGGCCTCAGCTTGGGCAAGAAAGCGCGAGCCTCGATAGGGTCGTGGACGAGCTTGGTCAAGTTCTCGACGACGACAACGGTCTGGCGAGTGACTTCCTGGGTCGTGTTGGGGTTGTTCAGGGAACGCTCGAGCAGAGGGGTAACCATGGCGAGCACGGGGGAGGTGACAATGGCAACAAAGGTGGTCTGCGACAGGGCGTGGATGGCCTTCTGCAGACTCTGTGTGGAGGGGTCCTCGATGGCCTTGACGAGGAGGGGTATCCGGGGCGCGATGTCGTCGTTCTGGAGGAGGGTGGTGAGGCTGTTCATTGTCTTGTTTGCCTGCTTTGCGACCTGGGGGTGATGGTTAGCCAACGTGTTTCGTGCGGTTCTCAGGGAATACCAACCTCGGACTTGAGGTCGTGCATGCTGCCCTCGACGACGGGGATGAGGCGCTCGAGCTTCTTGCCCATGGCCTCGCGGAGAACGTCCTTCTCCTTCTCGACCTCGAGGCTCTCCATGCCCATCTTGGCCTTGTCAGCCATGCGGCCGATCAGCTCGAGCGCACCGACGGCGCCCTGCCACTTGCCAGACTTCTTTCCAAGGTACTTGATGAGGACGGGCAAGAGACCGAAGACCTTGGCCTCGGCGGTCAGGTTCTCGAACAGCGAGTCGAGCGCATACTTGGCCGACTCCCTGACGGGCGCGGCCTTGTCGGAGAGCAAGTCAATGGTCAGCGGGAGCAGAGCCTCGTCCTGCAGCATGAAGACGACTTCGGTCAGCTTCTGGGAGCGCGGGAGACGCTCAAACAGGGCGCCGATGCCGTTGGCGGCACCCTCGCGCTGGACGGGGTCCTTCTTGTTGCTCGCCGACTTCTTGAGCGAGTCGAGGATGCCGTAGCCCGTGAGGCCGCGGAAGCCGACCGAGTTCTGCAGCAGGTCGGTGAGGGCGTAGGCGGCGTCGACCGAGGCGTGCGACGTCTTTGCAGTGACGATGCTGCTCAGGAAGGCCTGGACGTCTTCCTGCGAGGGCGCAGGGGCAGCGCCGGCCTTGTCGACGACAATAGCGGGGGCCATGGTGGGCGACTCAGAGTGTGGCATATCCCGCAGGGGCGGGTGTGTCTGGGTCTGCGACGAGTGCTGCTGCTGTTGTGGCTGCTGCTGCTGCTGCTGTCGCGGGATTTCTTTTGGAGGAGGGGCTTATCGATATCCCAAATTTCTCCACGGGCGGTGCCTAAGCAGAACCAGACAGAAGAACAAAGGGTATCGTGCTCGTGAGACGCTCCAGACCGAAGAGGGGAGAGGGGAGAGTCTATACAAGTACAAAAAAACGAAAGGCAGCAAATCCAGAGGCCCTGGAAGAAAAACGTAAAGGCGCAGTTGAGGGGCAGACGATTGGCCTTTATTGCCCTTATCCGCCCGCGCACGGCCAAGGAAGGGCTCGAGGACATTTTCTGCCGCTAGAACCACCCCCCGTTAGGGCTGCGGGCAAATCTCAGCGCCCAGCTGCTCACCGTGGCGACGACCGTCAGCACGTTCGCGTTCCCCACGGCCCGTCTGGGGAGCTCGCCCAACACCGGCGACCGACTTGGTTTCACGAGCAGACCCTGACTTGTTGGTCTTGCTTTCCCTCCTCCCCGAGTCCCTTTGCTTTCTCTCCTCCCCGAGTCCCTTTGCTTTCTCTCCTCCCTGAGTCCCTTCCCTGAGTCCCTTCCCTCCAACTACACAGCCCAACACATGCTTGCAAACACACGCTCAGGTCAAGCGAGCGTTGGCTGCAAGAAACGCGTTATTTTCGCTGTGGTCCTGGTGTCCTCACTGCTCTTGAACCCCGGTCAGCCGTCCCATATGGCTGAGGTCATCACACGCTGAAACGCACGAATAAATGGTCACAGAGCTGCCCTGCGTTACGTGTCACGACTATACCCGTGTTTGACGCTTACCGCGACACGCAAGGCTGGAGAAAGCCTGGCGTAGATGAAATAGAATACTACCATTGGGACAATATGACGCAACATCTACAGGAAGAAACGGCAAAATATGCCAAACGCCCACACCAACCAAGAACAAGCTCTGTCCAACACCGCACACTCGATGAGCCAAACGCAAACACAAAACACTAACATCCATCTATGACCTATCCTAAACACCACAGACGCTTCTATCCGCAAGCCCTGCCTCTCTACCACGTCCCCGCAAGCGGCAGGTTCCTACTGGAGAAGCCAACACTAATCCCAAACTCGCCCTCAGTAGGCATGACCCAGTTCTGCCTCTTGACGTCCCAGTAACTCAGATCCCTACGTGTCACATCAAACGACACCAGCGCTCTGTCGCCGCCAGTCCCGTGCTCCTGCTTGCTGGCCTCGACAAACACCTTCTCGAATCCGCGCAGCACACGCACAGGGAAGTCGACCGCCTCGCCGCTTTCAGGGTCCTGGTACTTCTGTGGGAAGGAAATGTAGAGTTGCACCACCGTCGAGCCGTTGACGGGGCCTGTGTTGGTCACCGACGCCGAGACGGTCAGCATCGTAGTGTACAGGTCTGGATTCCCGCCTGGGCCGCCGCCGGCCTCGCTGAGTGGGCTTTGCGCGACAGGGTCCGGGGACGAGAACGACGTGCCGTCCGTAGAGTCGAGCCAGGGGTAGATGTACTTCTCCACCTTGTGGAAGTCCTTGGGGAAGAGGGCGGACTTGGGGTCGGGGAGCTCGGTCGGGTAGCTCGGTGGTGCCATGCCCGAAGGGCGGGCAGCGGGTAGCGCAGACTTGCTATGCTTGGACCGTATGAGCAGGGACGAGAGCTTGAACTGGGTGTACGAGAGACCGTAGCCGAACTCGTAGCGGGGGGTGATGTCTTGCTTGTCAAAGTGGCGGTAGTCGACGTACAGTCCCTCGGAGAAGTTCTGTTGGGGGGCAAGACCGTCGGACGCCGTAGGCAGGTATTTGACCTTGCTGCCAGGACCAAAGTCCTCCTCTTTCTTCGCAATGGTGTACGGCAGTCGACCGGAGGGGTTTACGTCGCCAAAGAGAACATCAACAATTGCATTGCCGGATTCCTGGCCAGGCAAATTGGCGATCAGAACAGCCTTGACGTTGGGAAGATCAATAAACTCCTCCAAAATGACCGGGCCAACGGTGTGGACTACAACGACAACGTCGCCCTTGCCTTTACCACAGCCTTTGGCAACGTCCTTGACAAGCTGGTTGCCATCTTTCTGGATGGAGAGGTCGTTTCGGTCACCACGGACATCAGCCCACTTCAAATAGCCCTCCCCAGCATCCGAGTTGACAAAAACAATGCAAAGATCTTGATCCTCAACAATCTCCTTTTGTTTCGGGAGCTTGTTCTCGAGCCAATCAGTGACATAAACCTCCTCTTTATCGAATGCACTTCGAATCGCAGACATTGGCTCCACAAGGTACGGGAAGTCCACAGCACCGGATCCCCAGCCAGAGGCCAGCGTACCGTCGTTGCAACTCTGGTCGGCGCACTTGTTGATGCCGTCGTGAGGAAGACGTGCATCTTCGCCAAATACACTGACACGGAACTTGGTCTGCCTCTTCGCCTTCTGCGCGCCTTTACGGCTCAGCGGCAGGATCTTGTCCTCATTCTTGACCAAGACGGTGCCTTCAGCTGCCACTTTGCGTACAATGTCCTTGTGGTCGCCTTGCGCATTGACAAACTGGTTGACGACACCCGTGGTCTTATCCGATGGGCTGCCTTCGTGGAGCTTTCCGATCTTGTCGTTTGTCCAGGACGAGAAATTGGGGCCTTCGTCAGACCACTTGTCTTGTCCGACCTGGTACCAAGATGCCACAATACGGGTGACCATGTCGTCGACGCGTTCAACTGGCACGCTGCCATTCAGCACGGCTTGGGTGAGCTTAGGGCCCCAGAGACTGTCACCCTTGGCCCAGCGAAGCCCATCACCAGGCATCGACATGTCCAAGCCGGCGAGTGCGCTTGCCACACCAGATCGCTGGGCGAGCCAATCTGACTGCACGAATCCTTGGAAGCCCATCTCGTCCTTCAGTATACCGTTCAGCAGCTTGCTGTTTCCACAGGCGTACGAAGAGTTGACCTGGTTGTACGAGCACATGACAGACACAACACCGGCCTTGACAGAGTCGGCAAATGGCCAGGCGTAAATCTCATGCAAAGCACGATCGTCGATGTTGCTCGAGATAGCGTTCGGGATCCCCCATTCCCAGGCCTGGCGGAAGTGCTCCTGTTCGTTGCCGATGAAGTGCTTTGCGGTGGCCATGACGCCTTCCTCTTGGATACCCTTGATCGTCTGTGCCGCTGCGATGCCCTGCAGTACCGGATCGCTACCAAAGCCCTCCCAGTTGCGGCCTCCTGCGGGCATGCGCCCGAAAGGTCCCATAGCAGGTCCGAGAAGGACATTGATCCCTTTGAGTCGTGCCTCCTTGCCGTGCGCCCTACCGCGCTGGTACATGAGCTCCTTGTTCCAGGTTGCGCCCACGGTGATGCCGGCAGGGAAGGCAGTGATGTTGTCTGCAAAGCGAATGCCCAGCGGGCCATCCTGTGCCGAGGTTAGCGACTTGATCCTGAGTTGTGGCCATGATGTCGCATACCTGCAGGCACAACTGCGGGAACTTGAGCCTCGATACAGCGCCGTTGTTGCCCACGCACATGTCCATGCTCCAGCCAGTGCCCGTGGTAATGTTGACCTTCTCGACCAGCGTCATCTGCTTGACCAGCGCGGCAGCCTTCTTGTAGCTCTCCTCCCACGCCGGGTCCGCCCCGCCCTTGGGGGCAGGGTACCAAGGCGGGCTCAGGCCATCCAGCGGGACCGAGGCCTTGTATGCCCAGATGCCACCAGCAGCAAGCAGCAGGACGGTAGCAGCAACGAACGTCAGCAGCCAGCAGCAGCACCGCCCCGGCGTGAACTTGTTCTTCTTCCGTGCGTGGGGCATGGCAGCAGCGGCCTCTGCATCCTTGAACGAGGCCTTGCGCACTTTGAGGTCGCCCGTGCTCTTCTTGCGCTTGAGCTTGCTGTCGAAGGCGAGCGGGTCATGCTCCTCGAGGTCCTCCAGCGTCGCATGCGAGTCGGTCGAGAAGCGTGTCGGCGTGGGTTCGAGGTCATCGTCGGTCGGGGCGTCGAGCCTAGCGTATTTGCCCCGGCGCAGCTGATGAGATTCGTAGGGCGCCATGGTGTCTCACTAGGCAACGAGTGTGCTGCTGTGTCGTCGATAGCAGCGGCGAGCAGGGAAAGGCGCGAGCGTCGAGCTCAATTTAACGCGAGCGGGTCATGAGGTTGCCTGCGTTTGGCGTTTGGCGTTTGACGTGCGCCGTGGCAGCAATCGGGAGTGAAGAGCCAACAACGTTCCACGGTGCGATGTGGCTGTGACAGGATGTCCGAGGGCAAGGTAACAGGTGAGGAGTGACGATTGACGATTGACGATTGACGATTGACGATAAGACAGCCACAACCATGCAACCATGCGAAACATCGTGGCAGCAGCCGCCCCTGGTTCCTGCGCTAGGAAGCTGGGATGCGCCTCCCGAGAGGTCCGCATCGCCCAGCAGCCCGGATCGCCAGAGGCTAAAGAGTGGAGCTTCGATATCATTGGCGACCAGCCACTCCTCAGAATCTTCACTGCAGCATCGACACATTTCATAATCTATTGCTCATTGGCTAAACGCTGAAACTCTGGTATCGACACAACACGGCTTTTTCCAAGACGCCCAAGCTCAACCTCTCTACGCGCCAACCTGGTCCAAGATGCCCTGCAGGTTGATGCTCTTAGGCCGCTCGATAGGCAGACCCAGCGCCCGGTCCCAGATGAGCTGTGCAAGCGGTCCGAGACCACGACTAACTCCGAATGTAGCGGTGTAGTAGAGTGTCTCCTTGAAGCCATAGTGGTGGAAGAGGACACCAGAAGACGAGTCCACGTTGGGGAAGGGGTTCTTCGTCTGCAACACGCGTTAGTGACTTGACGCTAACTACAATTCGACCTGCTTACCTTGCCGTGCTCGGTGAGCACACCAGGGGCAACCTCCGAGTTGGTCTTCACGAGCTGGTACACCGGGTTGGCGGCGATGTCAGGACGGGCGTCGGCAAAGTCCATAAGAGCTTGGAAACGCGGGTCAGGCTTCCTGAGCACGGCGTGACCATATCCGGGAATGACGCGTCCAGACTTCAACACACTCCAGAGGTACTTGTTCACGTCGCTGTCGGTAAACTTCTCGCCCACCGCCTTCTGCATGTCCAGAATGAAGCGCAGCACTTCCTGAGCAGCGAGGCCGTGGAGCGGGCCGGCGAGACCTTGCAGACCAGCGCTGTAGCTGAGGAACGGGTCGCTGAGCGCTGAGCCAACCAAGTGCGTAGCGTGCGCAGACACGTTACCACCCTCGTGGTCACCGTGCAGAGCGAGGTACAAGCGGAGAAGATCCTGGAAGCCCTCGTTCTCCTTGCCAGGCTTGCCCAACATGGCTGCGAAGTTGTATGACCAATCTTGGTCGAGATCAACCTCGTTGGGCAGAGCACCGCCGCCGCGGTATGCGTTCTGGTAGATCTTGGCAGCAATGGTAGGCAGCTTGGCGAGCAGACTGATGGAGTCATCGAAGGTGGGCTCCCAGTAGTCGGCCTTGTTGATACCCTTCTCATAGGCTTTTGCAAACTTGGACTCGTAGTTGAGTGCAGAGACGGCGCAGGCAAACTGGGTCATTGGGTGAAGGTCCTTGGGAAAGTCGTCGAGCATCTTGGCGACGAACTTGGGGATTTGCGACTTCTCCGCCAACTCGCGCGACAGAACACGGGTCTGCGAGACAGAAGGGACTTCTCCTGTAAGCAGCAACCAGAACATAGCCTCGGGCAGCATTTCAGTGCCAGATGTGCCCTTGGGGAGTACTTCCTGGCAGTCCTTGATGGTCTTGCCGTGGAACCGAATGCCCTCGTTCGCGTCGAGGACCGAGCCTTCCCATACCATGGCCTTCAGACCTCTGTGGCCGTGTTAGGTGCTGTTACCAAGCCTTTGCCGGGGGACGCATACCTCATGCCTCCCAAGGCATTCTCGACCTTGACTTCGCCGAGCTTCTTATCGCTCTGAGCCTTGACCTTCTTCAGCAGTTCGCGCTTCGCAGGCAGAACCTTTTCGAAGGTCTCCTTGAGTGTGGGCTCGGAAGAGGACGAGTAGCTGCATGCTTGCACTGGATCGAATGTGTTAGTTTCTTCCATTTGGAACCGCAACGCTCAATTGCATACCAGATGCGAAAGGACGAGTAGGCGAGGGCTGCAGTCAACTTAGTCAGCAGCTGTTCGTGCAATGGAGGTTGTGTGAGCCCACCTTGACAGCTCGAAGAGCTCTCGCGGCCGTTCGTGCGCTCCGGGCGGCCATAGCTCGGACTTGTGAGGGGAAAGCTGGGGTAAGGTTTGCGGGGAACACAGCTGCTATCCTTCTTCACCAGACTACAGTGTTGAAGACGTGTCGACAAGTGTGAATGCAAGAACAATGCAGAGAAGCCGCGAAGGACGCACGACGGCAACGCTCGGCTACTCGAATTCCCAGGGCAAAGATGCGCCCGCTGATGCGCACGACGTCAATGTACCGAGGGGCATCGTTCGAAGGCGGCTTAGTGGCATAGGCTACCCTCGGCTTCTCGGTGTTGAGGAGAAGCTACCCCAGAGCAATACCTGCAGCATCGAAGCACTACAAGACACAGGACGTTTGTTCCCCGCACGGAAAGCACGATCAGGCAAAACAAAAAAGAAGCGTGCGGGTGGCAAACATCGACGCCGTAGCTCCGCGTGCACAGGGCGATATCTCCGGCATTAGCTGCTGCGGTTGCTTACCACACCCATCCACAGAAAAAAAGGTGTACACGACTGAAGACTCGAGCCCCGCAATCCCGCGCTCTTTCTTCTAGCCCTCAATCGCAATGCTGCGCACAGTAGCTCGCTCCGCCGCGCGCCAGAGCCAAACGCTGAGAAGCTCCAATCGAGTACCGCAGCTGCTCCGCCCACTCTCCACCACGGCGTGTCGCATGGCGAGCTCGACGCTCCAGGCAGTAGACCCTCCCGTGTCGGCCGCACTTCCAGGCGACTCGTTCCAGTTGCTCCCCGAAGCCTCCAAGGCAGGCCAGGCCGAAGATGCCCTGTTCGACGAGCAGGTGCAGACCGTGAAGGACTGGTGGGCGTCGCCGCGCTACAAGGGCATCAAGCGCCCATACTCAGCTGAGGATGTCGTGAGCAAGCGTGGAGCGCTGCAGCAGTCGTACCCCAGCTCGTTGATGGCGCGCAAGCTGTTCAACCTACTCGAGGAGCGCGCAGCCAAGGGCGAGCCAGTACATACAAGTGCGTTCAATCCAGCTTCTTCTTATCACACACCGCGACTGATGTCTCTTTCTTGCAGTGGGTGCTATTGACCCCGTGCAAATGTCCCAGCAAGCGCCCAACCAGGAAGTGCTCTACATCTCCGGGTGGGCATGTTCCTCCGTCCTGACCACCACCAACGAAGTCTCCGCAGACTTTGGTGACTACCCTTACAACACGGTCCCCAACCAGGTGCAGCGGCTCTTCAAGGCCCAGCAGCTCCATGACCGCAAGAACTGGGACAACAGGCGAAAGATGAGTCCAGAGGAACGCGCAAAGACACCGTACCTGGACTACATGCGCCCCATCATTGCCGACGGCGATACCGGGTAAGTCAGGCTGGACGGTAGAGCACGCAACTGATACTGACATCTTGAACAGGCACGGTGGTCTCTCGGCAGTCATCAAGCTAGCGAAGCTCTTCGCCGAGAACGGCGCTGCGGGCGTGCACTTTGAGGATCAGCTCCACGGCGGCAAGAAGTGCGGACATCTGGCTGGAAAGGTTCTGGTGCCTGTTGGCGACCACATCAATCGTCTTGTGGCCGCACGATTTCAGTGGGACACCATGGGTTGCGAGAACCTCGTCATCGCTCGCACAGACTCGGAGAGCGGCAAGCTGCTGTCAAGCGCCGTCGATGTGCGAGACCACGAATTCATCAAGGGTGTCACAGAAGAGACTGAACCATTGGCCGAGACCCTGCAGAACATGGAGGCAGCTGGCGCACCGGGTAAAGAGATCGACGCCTTTGAGGCTGCGTGGGTCAAAAAGCACAAGCTCGTCACCTACGACGAAGCCGTCGTACAGCACCTGGAGAACGAAGGCGCTTCCCAGTCCACCATCGACACATATCTGAACGAGACCAAGCAGAACCCTAATCTATCCCTCCTCAAGCGTCGCGAACTCTCCGCAAAGCACACCAAGACCCCTGTGTACTTCAACTGGGACATCCCGCGAACGCGCGAAGGCTTCTACCACTACAAGGCTGGCATGGCAGCTGCCACAAAGCGAGGCAAAGAGTTCGCGCCGTACGCTGATCTGTTGTGGGTTGAGACCGGTGACCCAAGTGTTGAGAAGGCTGCTGGTTTCGCTGGTGAAATCAGAGAGCAGTACCCTGGCAAGAAATTCGTCTACAATCTGTCGCCTAGCTTCAATTGGATGGGGCAAGGCTTCAGTGAGGAAGCACTGAAAAGCTTTGTCTGGGATTTGGCCAAGCATGGGTAAGTGTCTCTTTTCACTTTGACCATGAATCGGTAACTAACAAGACACTAGCTTCGTCTTTCAGCTCATCTCGCTTGCTGGTATTCACTCCACAGCAACTATAACCTGCGAGCTTTCGCGCGCTTTCAAGGATGAGGGTATGCTGGCGTACGTAAAGCTAGTTCAATCTCGAGAGAAGGAGTTAGGCTGCGATGTCTTGACACACCAGAAGTGGAGTGGCGCCGGTTATATAGATGGCATTCTCGGCGCGATACAGAGCGGTAGCTCAGGCAGTAAGAGCATGGGAGAGGGCAACACAGAAACAGGTACGTTCATGACGCGAGATCTTCATTCACCCACGCTAATCCTCCAAGGCTTCTAGGTAAAGATCACACCACACAGACCAAATCCACTACCAATAACCAGTATACTCGAAGTCTCTACATTGATTGAAACGGCCATGGAGTGAGGCTTTAACCCGTTCCTCGCCAACTTTGGCCAGAAACAAACTAGCGAGATGGTCAGATGGTCAGCCAAGACTCGTGCTCGCATGTCGAACTCCAGGCTGATTCCCTAATACACACGTGTTGACGCCCAACAGTGCTGCGACCATGCCTATTGCCGACTTACCACTATTCGCATACAGTGCACTTGCAGAGCGCGAGGTACGCGTACTCGTCCCTGATATATTGGGCCCAGAGAAAGGGCTGTCTTGGTCGCTCCAAACAGTTGGTCTCGAGAATAACGATCTCCATTTCGTCGCGCTGTCGTACGCCTGGGCGTCTCAATCCCACCCTGATACTTACATCATCTCTTGCAATGGATGTCAACTGCGAATACACCATAACCTTTATAACGCGCTATCTTCCCTGTATCGACGCTGCCGGGCTGAGAATGCGGTTACCAAGCCTTACTGGATCGATGCAATTTGCATCAATCAAGCAGACGAGGAGGAGAAGACCCTTCAGATCAAACTCATGAATACCATATATCGACAGGCTGATATGGTGTTGGTTTGGCTCGGCGAGGCGCTGACATCACAACAACAAGACCTCATACCACATGCAATCGAGCTGTTTCCGTTGCTCAACAAGGAGAAGGCACGGTATGGGCTATTGAATACTGGTCCAGATTTCGAAGTCGCCCATGAACTTAGTAATCTTGGCCGCAATGGTTGGGAAGCAATCCTACATCTTATGAGGAACACTTACTTCTGGAGAGTCTGGGTGGTTCAGGAAGTGGCACTAGCCAAAGATGTTCTGTTCCTTTGTGGTGACCACGAGATAAGTCTACAGTTGATGGAGAAGACTGTAGCTAGCAGTTGGAACCTCAGATCCTGGGCCATATATGACCCCGCTGATGGACAGCGGCTGCGGATTCAGGCGCCGTCGCATGACGATAGCGTGGTTTTCCACATCAGACACATCGTCCAGACAGGCCACGAGGGTTACAATTCAGAAAGCAACGCGCACCAAACAATACGCATTGCAAACCTACTAGACAACCAGACCTGCTTCGCGCCGCAGGACAGAGTTCTCGGGCTACTGGGCATGGTACAAGAAGAATTTGGAGACGCTAGTGAGGACTTGCACCGATACACATCCATCCCGGATCTGTACGTACGGTTCAGTATTCTTCTGTTTACTGCTTCCGGACCAGCTGTAACAGATTTACACTGGTGGTTTTATCTTAGCATGGCCTTCAACCTCAAGAGAATGGACGGACTGCCATCGTGGGTGCCAGACCTCCACCACAACGATACCGAGTGCAAACGCCAGCCCTACGAATCAATGCTGGCTGCTCGAGTTTACAGTGATCCTCCGTGGCAGGCGAGTTCTGTCCCCTGTGTAGCTTCCAAGGGATCGCGGTCGGATGAGATTGTACTCCGAGGCAAGCTGCTGGACACGGTCCTGCTTGTTCATCCCGAGGTGCCGCATTTCCCTGAATCTGGCTATGGAGACAGCATGGCAAGGCTCCGAGTTCTTATTGATCTTATCCTGTGGGAACGCAAGCTTGCAGATACAGTGCTACACTACACGCCATCTCAAACAGCACAAGCGGCCAGCGAGAAGCCCACACACAGCGGCATATCAGAAGACACGTACTGGCGAACGCTCCTCGCAGACGGCCGCCTAGACTTCTCATCCGGTACAAATTCACGCGTGAGGTGTGGCTGCTATTTCGAGAAGCCGGGCAGCGCATGCTCGCGCTCGCTCCACGACTCGAGGAGCTCAAAAGGTATGCATACCGATCAACTATCATTCCCACGATTTCCTGCTGACCCACACACCCCCAGGACAACAGGCCAGGACCCCTGGACCCTTCCCGAATGGGCCGAGAACGAGCAGGAAATGCAGACGATGCAGTGCTTTCGCACGCAAGAACACCCCGTGTTCAGATTCGCTGCCGTGCTGGCCTTCACGCGCAATCACCAGATGTTCAGCACCGAGCAGGGCCGGTTTGGATTCACTATGACAGGTGTGCGGACTGGTGACGTGGTGTGCGTCTTCAATCACGCCGTGTCGCCGCATGTACTGCGGAGGGTGCAGGATCGCAGTGGTGAAGCGCGTTATAGGTTCGTTGCGGACGCGTATGTGCATGGGTTGATGTATGGAGAAGCTGATGATATAGATGTTGATGGGGAGGATGTTGTGCTAGTTTGATATGTACGTGTTTCCCCACAACATTCTATTGAAGATCTTCCTGTATTTATTACACCGTTTCATCGTACTTTCACAACTCGCTTTTCTCTTCCTTTTCTGGCCGCCGTCCTTTGGCTATCAAAATCGTTCGCCATAACTTCTTTCCGCCAAACTCCATGTATGATCGCTCTTTCAGCGTGATGACGTCCACGTCGATGAACCCCGCGTCCGTGAAGAACTTCTTGACGCCGTCGATGGTGAAGTGCGGCACTACGATCGAGTCGGTCATCTTCTTGCGCAGCTCTGGGTCTGGGTTGGTAAAGTCTTGGTCTTTGCTTCCGTGCTTGTGCTCATGCTCGTGAGAGTGGCCATGGTGTTTGTCGTCGTCGCCATGCTTGTGTCCGTGCGAATGAGCGTGACCATGAGCGTGACCATGACTGTGACCATGCTTGTGCACCGCGTGGTTGCCCTCGCTCCCTTCGACGGGATTACCCTCCTCGTCTGCTAGTAGATCACCACCCTCGAGGAAATCATTGATCACCAGTGCGCCACCAGGCCGAAGTCTCTCCTTCAGCTGCTTGGCTGCGTGCACCACGTCTTCGAAGTGGTGGAAGCCGAAGCCAACAGTAGCCAGATCAAAGTCCCACCACTCTTTTCCTGCAAGGTCGGCAGGCTGGGGGTTAGCTTTGTCGAAGAGGTCGCCGACTACGGCATCGACGGTCGACAGGGGAAGGCCAGCGCCGGCAGCACGCGACTTGAAGGTTGAAACCATGTTGGGGGAGATATCGATGCCGAGCGTCTTGGTTACGTAGGGTCCGAAGGTGCGTGTCATGAGTCCGGTGCCACATGCATAGTCCAGGAGTCGGACTTCAGAGGCATCAGCGTTGGAATCAATGTTGGCGAACGGGATGCCGATCCAGTCGAGCCGGGAGCGCAGTTCGTCGGCGACTTGGGTGTTAACTGCAGTGAACCAGGGCTTGGCATCATAAGAATCGGATATGGCGCTGAGATGATTAGATTGATATCGAGGTGGCAGGTGATATTAGTTACTCAAAATATTTGCGGTTGAGTTCTGCGACAGACATGCTGGGCTGCGAGTGTACTTGCGACAGTTACAAGGGAGAGTGATCAAACCCGTGTGTTGCGAATTCAAAACTTGTTTGGAGGGGTGGCTGGGATCAAAGTGAAGCCGTGGGGCTATCTATATGTCTGGTATGTTGTGGAGACTTGTGAAGTCGCCGCAAAGCTACTGACAAAACGCTCCTATTGGTCAAATCTCTTGCTAGCTCCACAGCGTACTCTACCATTGCGCGAAGTAACAGCTGGTAATAGCTTATATGCTCTGCCTTCGAGTCAAAAACCGACTACTGTACACTCTGCGAGCTTTCAGCCATTCCAGTGTCGAATGGCAATTTTGCGAGGTCGCTTCTGCGCTTTGGTGAGTTCTCAACGGCATCGGAGACATTCAATCCTCAAGTTGACTCGGACTCCACTTTGGCTCAGGGGAATATGCCTCCGAGGCCATCGACATTGACAGAGTCATTCTCAGTAGACATCTTCTCGTCCGAGTTTGCGATCTGCAATGCTCGTTGTCGTGCCAGACCCTCCTCCCTCTTGCGTTGCTTCCTGACGTCTGCATCTTCCCAGACAGGTTTGGAAGTACCAGACGTTGACGCGAGCGAGGCCTGATACGACTCTAAGACTTGTGTACGGAAGCGTCCTATCCGCTCGACGTTGATCTTGAAGCGCTCATTTGCAATGCACACCAGGGTCCTCAGATGACTCTCATCTATCACGGAGATATTACGACCCTCTCCGTCTTGATAGCCGATGATGGAGTCAAATGAGTAGCCGGTGGATCGAACAGCCACCACTGGATTAGCTTCTCCAGTTTTCGATGAGCCCAGGCTGACTGCACCACTTTCTCGAAAGCCGGCACCCATTGCAGCGTTCAGTATCCGTTGCGCATGATCTAATGAGGCACTCAGGATGTGAAGGATCTTCTTGATGTCAGAAGCTATGAGGAATGGCGGTTTGCAGACTGCAGACTTACCATTGGCTCGAACTTTAGATGGATGAACCTGCAATGTACGTCAGGCCCTTGTGCTGCATCAGCCACGGCCTCTGTCATGCCAAACTTCGATGTGAAGTCTGAAGAGACTGCAGTGTTCCGCACCTCTACAGGATCGTGGGAGATGAAAAGCCAGACACCTCCCCCACCCTTCCCACCTGGTCCGGCGCGCGACTCCTCGCTTTGTTCTGCAAGCTTGAGGGGGTCGCTGTCCACCTTCCGGCCTTCCAGGAAGACGCTGATCCTGCCAGAGCAACTACTTGTTGTGACAATGCCGTCGAAGCCGTTGATCTCGCTGATCAGATCGCGAATCGGCGTGTCA
The DNA here is from genome assembly GCA_004335155.1 of Ascochyta viciae. Taxonomy (NCBI): domain Eukaryota; kingdom Fungi; phylum Ascomycota; class Dothideomycetes; order Pleosporales; family Didymellaceae; genus Ascochyta; species Ascochyta viciae. The sequence goes on from SATY01000424.1 coordinate 21,752, forward strand.
ATGGATCCTTTTGGTGAGAGGTCATGGTACTCGCCATCTGGAGCGTCAAGCTGCTCCAAGATTTTTTGCTTGCGGGCCTCAAAGCGTGTTGTCATCGCGGCTGTGTCTCAAGGGATGGTTGGTCCCGTGATATGGCGACTCCGACGTGTGTGAATTTCCGCGGACCGTGCCTTCCAATTGGTGCTTCTGCGTCATCACGGTTGTTTGGCGGGCCCTGCACTAGCCTTGACGGCTGCCAAACATTCGCCATCCATCAACAACCTGCAGCACGCGACATTGACGCGTAGTCTTCGCTCAGAATCAACACAAAATGCCGCGAAAGCCATCAAAGCCACCGCAGGGATCTGCATCGCGGAGCACATCCAAGCGTCCTGCTGCTGACACGCCCAACAGGACGTCGAAGAGAGCAAGGGCAACATCGAGGAAATCCTACATTGAGCCAGACACGGATTCTGATGCGGCTTCGAATGCAGGAGATTTACCTGAAGATGCAGAGTCCGGCGATGCATCCGATTTCGAGGCTCAGAGCGAAAAGGAAGTCACCTCTGAATCCGAACCAGATCTGGATGTCAGCGACGGAGAGCCTCCTTCTACGAAGACAACACCAAGAGGTCGACAGCAAAAGAAGTCTCTTCCCTTGCTCAAGAAACAGTCCGAAGAGAAAGAGCTGTGGAAGCCTGGTGCCAAGCTTGAGCCTGGAATGCAGCTCATCATCAAGAAGCCCAAGGCGCGTGATGCTGGTGACACACCCTACACCGAAAGTACCGTTCATCCCAACACTATGCTATTCCTTAAGGAGATCAAAGCCAACAACGACCGCCAGTGGTTGAAGTGTATGTAGTTCTGGTATTTCCTCAACTTTGACCTCACTAAGGGACCTCTGAACAGTACACGATCCAGACTATCGAATTGCGATACAGGACTTCAACGAATTCATCGGCAAGCTTTCTGAAAAGATCGTGGAGATAGATGAGACGATACCAGAGCTACCTGTGAAAGACATTGTGAGTGTTACCCTACTTTGCAACGCTCAGAAAATTTACGGAAGCAGGTGTATCGGATATATCGAGGTACAGATTATCGGAACTGCCACAAATGGAGTCTTTTTTGACGCAAATAGATGTTCGTTTCTCGAAGGACCAAACACCATACAAGGTAAGTAATGCAGCAATAATCACCAACTTTCTCCAATGGCTCCTTCGTGGTGGCCAATCAGTCACGAGCAAACACGTCTGCTTGTTGTCTCATAACTACAGCCAAACGATTCCGACCGAGCTGATGTATGAATAGACATATTTCTCGGCGGCATGGTCACGAACAGGCCGCAAAGGCCCGTATGCCGCATATTATGTTCAGATTCAGCCAAATGGAGGCAGCTTTGTTGGTGAGTGTTGTCTGACAGGGGTCAGTATGTGTGCATCCGGACTACGCTCCGCTGTCAGCTGTGTGCACTTGCTTCGCAATGCACGTAGCTGCACGATTCCCCTACTTTCGGCGGTTAATTTCTTGTCACTGTGCCTGCAGTTGCTGACGGATAGAAGGCGGCGGGTTGTGGCAACCAGACACGGAGGCGCTTCGAAAGTTACGGCATGAAATCGATCGCAAACCTCATAAGATGAAGCAAGTTTTGACAGACGAGCGGATTCGGACAGCGTTTTTAGGAGGCATCCCCGACAGCGAAAAGAAGGTTGTCAAGGCCTTCGTTGGGTTGACATCTAACGCATCAACCGCGCTGAAGCGCCATCCCAAAGTGAGTGCCTGTTTTTTGGTTCGTTGGAATTATACACGACGCTTGCATCACGTCCTGGCCATAATCCGGAGAAACAGGTGGACGGCTAAGCAGGCTTGACCCGCCCTCTTGCCGACAAAAGCTAAAGGTCCGGATCTCGAAACGGTGTAGATTACAACGCCACTATCTCGTGTAGAGCACCTTTTCACATTCAACATCTGAAGTCGACACTGGTCGAGGTTGAGATGAGATGTAGCAAACCCATGGTTGTTTACTATATCCTCGGACCTATTCGGCAACTTGGAGGACCGATACATCGCCGCCACTGGCTGTATGGTCGACGCCCAACACCACAGAAGAGATGCTCGGTCGTAAAGCAATATATTGTTACATGTCCTGCTCACCAATGCTACCTAGCTCGCAGATACAGTACACGGCAAAACCCGACGACTCCAACAAGGCACACAGCGATTGTCGTCATTGCTACTATTGCATTTGCAAACCATGCATGCCTGCTTCGTTGGAAGAACTCCGATTTGCTGACAGTCTGCCAGGACTACCCCATCGATCACAAAGAGATCGACTTGCTCCGATTGAGAAGTTTCACCCTTGGCAAAAGGCTCCCAGATGAAGCGATCGTTGGATCGCAGGGTATGGACCGAATCGCAGAGTTGATTTCTTGCATAGAACCCTTTGTAAGTAAAACCCCAGCCTACCGCTCTTCGTGCCAAGCCAATGAACCATTCCCCGGAGGAGTTGCCGGAAGATGGTGGGCTTCAGAAACTACGATAGGGTGTCCCTGCACGGGTGTGAGCGGAAAGAGGCCTCGTCGAGCATGCGTTGGCAGTGCAGCACACTTGCTTCACCGACAGCTGCACCGCCGAAGTCAGGATGGGAAGCGCCATCGCTTATTGTTGGCTGCTTTAAAGGACGAACGCATGGGTGGTCGCGGCGCTAACACTGTCCTGCAGATCACCTACCTGAACAGCGTCGTCATGCCCGACGAAGAGTCGTCAAGCTCCAGCGAGGAAGATGACGAGAACGACGACGGCAGCTCTGCTGCAGATGATGTCGATGAATGAAGCGTGTGCCATACTCACACAACTGCTTTCACTCAGGCTCATCTCCGTTCTATCTTGCCTTATACCAGACATGTTGGGAAGTTTGGATTGGTGGAGAACGATGGAATGGCCTGGCTTCACAGGCGCGAAGCCAACCAATGAACGCTTAGACGACGCGCTCCAAGCGAGCCCGAACAATTTCTGCATAGCGCCTGCATCTTAGCTCCAACCGTGCCGTTTTAGCGTCGCATGCACTATCGGTCATGTGATCTACAACCCTGGTCCCCTTTTCTAGTCGCCGGCCCGCTTCTCTTAGCATCCGCCTTCCCTTGTTGGTGTGCGGCAGAGACGGCTGAGCTGTAGGATCGAACCTTCTCTCCGCTCTTGATTACAGCGAGGCCGCCTAAGCCGTCGCAACTGTCACGACTTTCACCCTCAAATGCCATCTTCTATGCACTTCCGCTTCTGAAAGTACGCGCCAGCAACGATTTAACGGTAATTCCAACAGTCAGCTTACGCATTGACCCCTGCTGTTCCGGTGACAGTTCAGCTGCGAGGACGGGCCGGGGCGCGATGCATGGGTTCCTTCTTCTCCCGCCTGACGCGTCCCACACCAAACTATCCGCATCGCGAGGCAACCTCATCACCCAAGCCTGTTAGATCAACTGCGGCTGCGTGATAGGAGCTGCATCGGGGCGTGCCGGTGCGCTGCACACGGTAATGGAAATTGCATCTATGTGAGAGAGCTTACCAACCTGCCCACGCCGCAAGCTACTGTGTGCCATGACAAGCATTAATACGAGCCAAAGTTCGTACACAATGTCAAAAGCCGCAACGTGAGGGCGCGCAAGGACAGCGGAGTTGCGATGGGCGAATTTCGTCATCACACCGATGACGGCGATTGTTGGATTTTGGACGAATGATTTGAAGAGGCGATCCACTATGGCTTGCAGTATGCATAATCACCGATGCTGACCTTGACAGACTCGTCTGCAATTGCGTCGACCCTGTCCAACAAATTAGACCTGTCAGTGTTGACCGTCGGCCAGCGATTCTGCACGATGGCCAGTTGGCATAAGTGGCACGATTTGGGCATTACACCAAAGTGGGACCTGCACCAGCTGCATCGATGGCAGTGCTAACGGCATGGTCAGCCTTTGTGTGGGCTGACTGACAGCACGGCACAGCTTTACTCACCTCGGGATCTTGACGATATCTCGTCCGCTTGTTATTTCTCTTTTCGACCCCACGGGCATATGTCAGGGTACATTGCACGCGCTCGAGCCACATGTGGCCGCTCGCACCAGTGATAGCACTACTTACAGTCTGACAGAAGACACATGTTGACCTATGCAAAGCATGTCCGTTTGGCCGCCTAAAAGCCTCTGGTGACACAAAGCTCGTCAATCTAAACTCAACCGACAGATGCGGCATTTGACACCCACCGCCCGTGCCGACCCGTGAAATCGTGCAACCATGGTGCTGGTCGCCAGCCCTGTACTCACAACACCCGCATGCATTGTCCAACCACTCTGGACGCCGCAAGTGTTCAGGCGCAGCGTTGCGGTTATCGGCTTGCCTTGCCTGATGGCTATGAGTGCCGAACGACCCTGGTAGGTCTACGGTTTCTTACCCCACAATACGCGGTTCGGTCGGTGGTACTACCTCTCCTCAACAGATGGCTTGCGCGTAGACGGCAGTTGGAGATTTGCTCCCTACAAGGCTGCTGCTGTCGAGTGAGCACGCAGACAGCTACCACGGTGAGCGGCAGGCCGAGTCGAGATGCGCGTCGCCGTTGGGCTGACCTCAGACGGACGGCTCACAGCAAGTGCGCTCATCTATTCAGATGCACTCGTGACAGGGTCGGATGCAGTGCGGTGTGGCAGACAGCTCACCTGCAACGGGCAACATGGTCATGCGCGATTGGTGCAGCGAGTCAAGGTCCCTACGAGGATGCTCGAGTAAGGGCAGAAGCAGAAACGCTGGGAGGACGAGGCTCTGACCGGTCCTGTGACCTTCTGACCATGCAAGGTTTTCATTCAAGCATGGCAAGCGATGATTTACCCGCTCCATGCAAGGCACTCAGCTGGGAAGTTTGAAAACGAGTTGGATATAGCGGCAGCCGAGACAGTGATTGGACGACTTTATTTTATTGACCTGGGCACCGGAACGTCCGAATTGTGCATCAGTGGGCCATCAGGGCTTGCCTCGCTCGCCCAAGACGAAGGGAGAAGAAACGTTCGGCGTTTATTGATAGACGTCGTGGCTGGCGAACGATAGCTTCGTCGTTAGCGTTTTGCGACTCCGCCAACAGGCAGCCAGTTACGAAGGTCTGCAAGGTGCCGAGGCGGAGTAGGGCAGCGGCAAGCGACAAGTGTTTCGCCCTTCTCCTTCGTCCCGCTACGCGTGCATCCGCCTCCTCCGGCTGCGTCATTCTGAGCAGCGGGAAGCCCGGCACTAAAGGCCCTAAAGATGCCAGTACAAGCAACTGGCCGCATTTCTGCGCTCGCGCGGTGCGTCGGGGCTGGCAAATCACAGAGGCCAGGCAGGCTGTTTCCATGGACAGGCATCCGCCAGCGGCCGCCGGCGCAAGGGGTGAAGGATCTACCAGATGGTGATGAACAGATTTTGCACGATGATTTGATGGTTCATGTGGGTTCGCCGTGTGCCCATGCGCGCCCTAGGCGAGGCAAACGAGCGCTGAGGGCCAGCAAACACGACTTTATTACCTGCTATGCGTGGGCGGGTCAGCGTCGGCTTTATTACGCACGAGTTGCGTTGTACGAGGTGATGGCGCAGAGGAGGAGGAGGAGCAGGAGGATGCTGGATCAAGGGTGGTTCTACACGTTGCCTTTGGCTAGATGGCTGGGATGGACGGTGCACCGCTGACAGAAAACTGGCTGCAGTCGCCGAGTCGTGAAGACGGTCGGTCAGGCTGTGGTTAGTAGCGAGGCTGCGTGCACGTCATTGGCCGGTCGGTTGCACGCCAACAGCCAGGACAGGGCTGCGGGTGTGGCCATCAACAGCCAAAAGACCGATGCAAGAGCGGAACCAGCCCTATCTCAAATTGCGACGGGCAGCGAGGTACAGGCAGTTCCCTGGCGTGCAGGTGTCAGGAAGTGGGCGTGCGTCGACGGTTAAGTGGAATCATGGATGTTGCGCGCGGCCTTTTTTTCTTCCCTTCCCTTGCTGCGAGGGTGCATGCTCTTGGAGAAGGTGCGGGAGCGTGCAGCAGCTCACCGGCGGACCAGCAGGCCTCGGATAGGCGAGGGAGCGAGTGGGTGGGCCAGGAGCGCATGCAACACGAGGGCAAGGAGCACGAGGAGCACGAGGAGGATGGGGACAAGAAGGGCGACGAGCGCAAACAGGACAAGGAAGACGACGAGGACGAGGACGAGGACGAAGACGACGACGACAGGCTCGTGCCATGACGAGGGCGTGAATGAGCAGTCGTGGCAGCGTGGTGCAAGAGGAAACCGTGCGCAGTAGGAGACGGCCCGCATGGATTGAGTCGCGCACATGGCAGGCCCGTATTGCCCGAGAAGAGGCCTTTCCGCCATTGTCCTTGGATGCTGCAAACGAGGGGAACATGGCCAAGACCAAGACTAAAACCAAGACCATGACCGGCCATGACCATGACCATGACCATGACCATGACTATAACGGCGACGCTGCGGTGCGCTGCTGCAACGTGCTGTGCCACGACAAAAGCAGCACCACGCAGCAGCCGTGGTAGTAGTTGCAGCCGTTGCAACAGCGACAGCGACAGCGACAGCGACAGCGACAGCAACAGCAACAACAAGACGCAGTGCAGGAGCAACGGCTTGGTCTCGGGGGTGGTGCTAGCGGTGCTGAGACGGTGTGCAGTGTGTAGTGTGCAGTGTGTAGTGTGCAGTGTGTAGTGTGCAGTGTGTAGTGCGCAGTGTGTAGTGCACAGTGTGTAGTGCGCAGTGTGCAG
>SATY01000425.1:0-28466 GCA_004335155.1 Ascochyta viciae
GATAGTATAGACTAGGAACCTACTAAGGCCTACTTTAGGAAGATTAAGTTAGACAACTAACAGTAAGCAAAGTAGTAGACTTAAGAAGTCTTAAACTAGCAGAGGGCTGCTAACATCTATCTAAGATATAGAAAGAAGGGCTATTATATAAATAGATATAAGTTAGCCCTAGCTAGAAGACTAAAGAATGTCTAGGTTAAGAGCACAATTGCTAAAGTCTCTAAGAATAATGACTTAAATAACAAAGGTTTAGAAAACTAGAAACTCCTATTCAAAGGCATAAATAGAGGTTAAGAAGAGAAGTTGCAAAAAGAAAAGAACTATTCTAGAAGTTCTACTAATAGTAGCTAGATAGCAAGCCTATATTACTGCATGTAATATTATAGGACAATACTATAGCATATATATTAATTAATACTAGGTACTTAATATATAGCATAGTCTCCTCTAAGTTTATATTATAAAACAATCTTTAACACACTCCTATATATAGATATAAGGTATTAGGCATAGCTAGGAAAGTAACCTAGGTAACTAATATTGTAAGAATAAAGATTAATATTAATAGCTATAGAGAAACCCTCTAGGCATATATACTAAATAGAGAAAGAGAGTGCAACCTTATCCTAGAAAGACTATAAATAGACAAGAACAAAGTTACTATAACACTAGCTAAGAAGATATTATTTATCTACTTCTTATAGACATAAGTAAGAAGTAAGAAGAGAGTCTGTTCTAACTAACTACTTAAGCCTATTAGCCTAGAGTTGTACTAGGCGCTAAGAAAGAGGTCTAAGATAGACTAAAACATAGAACTGTTTACTACATTAATAGTAGACATTTAGAAGGCTCTAAAGAGGAAGGAGCTAACAGACCCTTAAGACCTCCTTTTAGAGTTCCTAAAGAATAAGTTTAGAACATTTATAAAAGAGGAAGTAGATAAGCTAGCGCCTTACTACAGTCCTAACATAGATTATATAATTAAACTAGTTAAGCAAGATAGTAAAACTATAATAGCACTATAGGAACTGCTATATAACATATCCTACAAAGAGCTTCTAGTGCTACAACAATAGCTTACTAGCTACTTGGATAAGGGCTTTATCTAGGTTAGCAAATCTAGCGCTTCTGCCCTAGTGCTATTTATTAAGAAACTAGGCAGAGGCCTCTAGTTTTGTGTTAATTATTAGGCACTAAACGCAATTACTAAGAAGGACTAGTACCTATTGCCTCTAATCTATAAGACTCTCTTGCAGATATCAAAGGTGTTATAGTTTACTAAGGTAGACGTTATCTAAGCCTTTTACAAGATTGGGATTGCTAAAGGAGATAAATAGAAGATAGCCTTTTAGATAAGATTTAGGCTCTATAAGTAGTTAGTAATACTATTTAGACTAGCTAATGCTCTAAGTACGGTCTAACAGTACATTAACTAGGTCTTAAGGGAGTACCTAGACAAATTGTGCTCTGCCTACGTAGACAATATATTAATCTACTCTAATAGTACCTATTCTAAGTCTTTTCTCTAGATCTCTCTAGTAACAATACTGTGTTTGTAATTCTTGCCTAGTAGAGAACAAGTAAGAAAAGTCTTGTCTAAAAACCTTAGGCATATTTAGCCTAACGTACTCTACAGGCGAGTCGGCCACACAGGCAAGTTAGCCACTTAAAACCTCACCAAAATTGCCCAAAATCACAACTCTTTATCTCAACAACCACGCTATAGAATTATCTGAAATACTTAGGACAGGGCTGCATCTACACAAATAAAAGGATTTAAAAGTCTTAGGGTGCTAGAATCTATAATACAGAAGTTATTAAGAGATTGCTGTTTTACAGGGGTGTTTACAGGCTATCTCTACAATTATTAAAGCTATAAAGCTGAAATTTAGATATGTGCTTACTAATACCTAGACTATACTATTTTGAGAATTTTAGAAGATTTTAAAGCCTAGTTGTTGAGATAAAGAGTTGTGATTTTGGGCAATTTTAGTGAGATTTCAAGTGGCCGACTTGCCCGTGTAGCCGACTTGCCCGTAGAGTACGTTACTTATAGTAACAATAAGGTGCTTAAACTAATAATCTTTTAAACTAGTAGAGCCTCCTTATAAACTTAAGTAAAGGAGTTTCTCTTTATACTAGAGCTTGCTGCAGCAGATAAAGGCAGTAAGTACAAGACAGAGCTTTGCTTTATCTATTATAATCCTACTTAGTAAGTTCAGGTTAGCGCTAATTAATATAATGTCTACGTCTTTTGTACTATAGCTGTCTAACTAGCCTTTATTTTTAAAGATAGTGGTCTACACCTAGTTATAAGCATTAGACTTAAAGTTAAAGACACTAGCTGCATTTAAGGCTTATAAAGGAAGAAGGTACGCAGTAATCTTATCCTACACTACCTAAGGAAAATTAGAATAGCAGGTTAGTCGGCCTATGTGTGTCTAGTTTGCGGAATTACTAGTTGCTTTGTGTTAGAAACAATAAACAAGTTATGCTAGAAAGGATAGAGCACCTTCTATTAGGCATAAGTTCTTGTATAATAAGAGCTGCATGTATTGTAGTATAAGTTGCCTTAAACAGTTAGTACGACAAACCCCTATTATTAATAGGGTAATAGAGGGTAGTTTTCTAGAGAAGGAGGATTACTTAGCTCTTTATCTTGTATCTCTTTGCGTAAAATGCAGGAAGAACTAGTTGCACATAATAGTTAGAGATTAGGATTAGTAATTACTATAAATAGCTAGACTAACAATTACTGCTGCTAGGTCTAGTAGGTTCTGCGCTACTAGCGTGTGTAGTAAGTTGCAAATTTTGTATATTTTGCAGTCTGTTTTTAGCAGCACTAAAACTGCATATAGTAAAATTAAAGATCTTTATAGTAAGCAGCTAGGAGACAACAAGACTTCCTGTTTGCTTAGCCCTATTTAAGCAACGTACTAGCGGATTAGTAGTTAGGTGGGTAACTACTAGCGAATATCCGCTGTTGTATGTTTTTTGTTGTTTTTGCTTTCTACCTGTCTGCGCTTTTTTGTTGTACACTACTAGTATTGTGGCGTTAAGTTATAGTATTCTAAAGTATAGGTGTATTTAGGGGTCTCGGCGCATTGCGCGCACGAACACGGTAGTGCACAGGCCAATCCCCCCTGAGTTATATTTGCCTTAAGCTCTGCTGTGGTTCGTTTCCTATGCAAGGTCTTGTATTACACCTGATATTGTACGTAGCTGAGCAATCAACGCTTTTATAAAGCTCTTGAATATGCACACGTAGCATCTTGTAACACGATATGAGGGTACCGACCAGGGATTCCAAGGTTCGCGCTCTACCTATGATCTTCCTCTCTCGTGTCAGGTCTTGGAACCAAACACGCCTATATCAATCACAGGCTCGGATTGGTGTGCCGTCTCACCTATCGAGCATACATAGGCGAATACTTACAACGTCTGTGCCTGTGCATGTGGAGACTAACCAACCCGCCTTGAAACTCAGCGCGAAGCTCATGAGCCCGGCCATGAAAACATAAAGGCAGAATCCGCCTACTTATTTAAGTAAACATCATACAGATTCAGAGAAAGGTGGGACAGCGCGAAAGAGGGGAAAACATAGCAAAGCCAGAAGAAGCGGTAAGATGATCGAGAATGATGCAAGTCGACGTTGTCGTGGTGTTTCACATGTGCTGGCTCGGCTCTTCCCTTCCTATCGCGTCGCGGCGCGCCCAGACACCGTCCGCGCCACCCCAGACCCTGTTCATCCCTTTATTGAGCCAACGTACTCGCCAGCACACCCGCCTTCAGCCACAAACGTCAATCCACGTTCTTTTCCTCCAACTTTCGACATCAGTTCACCGAACTCTGATCCTCTCTTTCAGTCTTTATTGCGCATTGCGCATTGCTCATACAAACTCTCCTGTCCAAACACTGATTTACATCTTACTACTATTTATAGTGCGACCCTTGCAAGCAATCCAGTGCCCAACAATTCACACGACATGCTACCTCGATAACCCGACCTTACTCTGGAGCCATTTGCTACAACCGCACAACCATGGATCGACTCAAAGACCGGTGGGAAGCTTTCGAAGCGGATCATCCTAGGATCCGCAACATTGTTGAGGCAGTGAAGCCCTACGCTCCGCCAGTGAACTTCATCACGATCCACTATGCGTACTTCATTGGCGTTACACTTGTGGGCACGTTGATTTTCTGGGGCGCGTCAAACCCATCAAAAAGCATCGGCTGGTGGGATTGCATGTTCATGTGTATGAGCGCGATGACCGCTTCTGGACTCAATTCCGTAAACGTTAGCCAACTCACTACGTTTCAACAGGTGGAACTGGCAGCTTTGATGATGATGGGAAGTCAGGTACTGGTCAGCTACTTTACGGTTGCGTTCAGGAAACACATCTTTGAAAAGAGGTTTGAGGATATTGTGGAGGCTGAGAAGGAGAGGCGGAATGCGCGAAAGGGAGATGTTGGGGCTGTGATCGGCATGACGGGAGCAATGTTTGGATTGCCAGTCATGGGGTCGTTTGGGAAGGGCAAGTCGGGAAGTAAGACGAAAGGATTGACGAAGATTGTGACGCCTGCAGAGAGACGCGCGGAAGATATACCGCCCATCACACCGATTACAGAAGACCAGGCCCAGACGGGGCTTTCGCCAATCTCACCTATTTCAAGGGAAAGAAGCCCGCCACAGCACATCGGTTTTCTGGATTCCATACAAGAGCGTATGTCTCACGAAAGGCCCATGTCATCAACGACGGGACACTCGATCTACCAGGTCCACAGCCAACAGAGCGTATCGAAGCGTCGCCGCTCACTGGCCGAGGAGTCCAAGCTGGACGACAGCTTCAACGTGCAGACCTTTGTCAAAGAGCAAAAGCGCAACATTGGTCGGAATGGGCAGTTCTTCAATCTGTCGTCAGACCAGCGAGAGTACCTAGGCGGTGTCGAGTACCGCGCGCTTAAATTCCTCTCCATGTTCGTTCCGGCCTACTTTATACTCTGGCAGTTATTCGGTGGTATCGCACTGGGGGCATACATGTCCATTTACGAAAGGGAGGCTTGCGCTGTCAATGCGCAAAATCCTTGGTGGGCTGGCATCTTCCTCGCTATCTCTGCATACAGCAACGCTGGTTTTACGCTGCTGGATGCAGGCTTCATACCCTTTCAGTCCTCTTACTATGTCCTCGTTATCGTAACAATGCTGTCGCTTGCTGGACCTGCCTCCTTCCCCGTCGTTGTGCGTTTCCTGATCTGGAGTATGTCCACACTTCTCGATCTCTTCTCTAAAGACAAGGAGTACGGCGTATGGAAGGAAGGCTTTGACTTCATCCTCAAGTTCCCGCGACGCGTATATACTAGCATGTTCCCTTCACAGGACACCTGGTTGTTCATCGCGACCTTCACCTCGTTTGTAGTGGTAGACTGGGTTCTGATCCTCGTCCTCAGCATTGGGAACCCGACCATGGAGGTCATCCCCCTTGGTCAACGCGTCTTCATCTCCCTCTTCGAAGGTTTCTCGATTCCGACTGGAGGTTACGCTATCGTCTCGCCCTCAGGGATGTATTTCGACGTTCAAGTTTTGTGGTTGGTTGTCTTCTACACCGCAGCGTATCCACACATCATCACTATGCGCAAGACCAACGTATATGAGGAGAGGTCTCTGGGTATCTACGAGGGCGATGAAGCTGAGCCAGAACAGCTCCATTCGGCGTCCAGCTCACTCTTCGATGTCGACGCTGAGATACCGTCGCTGCCTACCGCTGAATCAGAGCAAGAGAAGACGCGCTTTGCGCCCGTAAAGTCCCTTGGTCAAGTCGGCCGTCGCGGCACTGCCTTTGTAGGCCGCCAACTCCAGCATCGCATGACGGCCTTCCAGGGCGTGGGTGTCGCTCCCATACCGTCCGCAGCGCCTGCACCGTTGAAGCGATCGAAAACCATGGACTTCAACCGCGCAACGTCCATCCACTCGCTCTCCTCACACCCACCGACCCGACCTCCCTCTCTCATCAGCCAACAAGTCCGAGGCCAGCTTTCGCACGACGTATGGTGGATAGCTCTCGCACTCTTCCTCATCACACTCATCGAGACACACCACTCCATCGAAGACCCGCGCACGTACAGCGTCTTCACCATCTTGTTTGAGATTGTGAGCGGATACACGACTATTGGAATTAGTATCGGGTTGCCGGATCAATCGTACAGTTTCAGTGGTGGCATGTATACGGGAAGTAAGATCATTATGATTTTGGTTATGTTGAGAGGAAGGCATAGAGGGTTACCTGTGGCGCTTGATCGGGCAGTTAGGCTGCCAGGGAAGAGATTGGCCGAGATGGAAGAGGAAGATGCGGAGATCAAGAGTATTTTTTCTCGGTGAGGGGGTTGTGGCGAATCGGGCAATTGTTGGATAATGCACAGCGATATGTACGCACCCACTCAAATCTAGGACATTAACTTCATTAACGCAGACTACAAATGCAGGCAGGCAAACAATTAGCTAACGTACTCCACGGGTGAGTCGTTCATACGAGTGAGTCGTTCATGATGCCAAGACCACACCAAACTTCCACCCTACTACACAATGCCTCAACAACAACATAAATCTAAGCCCTTAAAAGAAGCTATAATACAGCTTGCGCTCTAGGCAATTAAATAAGATGTAACACTTACATTGCAACGCACTATAGCTATATATAACACGCCTTATAACACACTATACAACTAATATATAGAACAACCTGCACAAGCTAATTGCGCGCCAAAATTAAAAAATATAGATTAGACTAAGGAGGATGTAATTGCTAAGCACATCCTTAAGCTAGATGCCTAAGAATTTGCCCCTTAGCTGGCTGCTGTGGCTAATATAGCTAATTCCTTACAGAAAGAGTGTAATATAGGCTAAGTTAGCCTAAACTAGCTTAGTACGTTTATTAAGCGCTGCTCTAACCTTAAAGTGTAGTTTAATTGTAAGTATAACTACAAGAGAGCCCTTTGTAAGGATCTAGAGATTATTAGGGGCTAGTTTAGGCTTGTAGCAAATGTTAAAGCTAAGTATAGCATCTAGTACAATAACATGTATAACTTTAATAAGATAGGCTTTATAATAGGCTAGATATTAATAGAAGCAGTTGTTACAGGCTTAGAGTGTTAAGGATAGCTAAAGGCAGTGCAGCAGGGTAACTGTAAGTAGATAATAGTTATATAGGGCATTAATAGCACAGGGTAGGCTATTCTACTCTTTATTATCTTTAAAGGCTGCAACTACATCTTTGCCTAGTACAAAGAGGATAATCTGCCTTATAATTAGGTTATTAGAGTCTCTAAGAACAGATAGACTACTAACAAGCTTAGTCTAGACTAGTTAAAGTACTTTAATGCCTATACAAAGACATGCACCTAAGGAGTGTACTAGCTACTCCTTATTAATAGCTATAAGAGCTATAACTCCCTTAACTTCTAATAATACTGCAAGAAAGCAAAGATTATTACACTATGTATACTTCTACACTTATTACACCTCTTATAGCTACTAGATATAGGCTATTTTGCCTCTTTAAAAAAGGTGTATAGGCGCTAAGCTAAAGATTTTATACGCAACTACATTACTTATATTACTAAAACTAAGTTCCTACTATGCTTTATAGGCGCCTACAAAGAGACATTTACTTCTAGCAATATTTAAGAAGGCTTCTAAGGCGCTAGAATAGTTTCCTTTAACCTAGAATAGGTTATAATAGGTCTTAATGTCTGCCTATATACCCTACTACTACCTCCTATAGAAGATGCTCCCTAGCAGTCCTAAACCCTAAGTAATACCTTGCAATTAGGGTCGCAATTAACACTAGTTTAAGAGAGGATTTAAAGGCATGCAAGCAGCTTACTAACTTTAATAGTTAAGGCCTTTAAAAAGCTTGCTAAAGGCGCAGCTATTATTGCGCACAAGCTAGTGTTAACTTAAAAAAAGAATACTAGGCTTTAAGTAGTAAATAAGGCTACTACGCAACATAAATTGTGTAAAAGAAAGTAGTTATAGTAGAAGAGGACTATAATAGTAGAGGAAGGCCTTTAGTTAGCTACTCTAAATAAGTTTAGGGCGTATAGTAATAGTAAGAAGGCAAGGAAGCAAGTGCGTGTTAAAGGAGGTAAGGCAGCCTAAAGACGCTATAAAAGGTGCTAGAAGGTAGAGCATAACTTGCACACGTGTAAGAAGCCTGTAGAAGGTGTTACTAAATAATATTATGTGCTGTACTACTGTATACAAGGCTAATGTAGGCTAATGCAGGCTATAATAGGGTAGAAGTTTGGTGTGGTCTTGGCATTATGAACAACTTACTCGTATGAACGACTTACCCGTGGAGTACGTTAATTATCTGTAGCTATTACGTTTTGCCCTGCGTGCTGTCACCTAACCTGTTAATTTACTGTTAACTAGCTATAGCTAGCTAATTAGAATCTCTTGCTTGTGAATAACGTACTTAGATTGTAGTATTGCAAAGCTGGTACAAATCTGGGGTGGGTGCATACATATCGCCGGGTACCAAGATCTGGCCAGCGAATGAACAACGTAATCTTATCTTTGGAGTTTCCGGATGACTTATCAAGCAACGTGACTATAGACTCTTCTTCCCTAATAGCCATAGCATCTGATTCTAATCAGCAAGTTCAGATATCTAAGGTGTTCACAAATCGCGAGATCGGTTTAGTGTGGCTTGAACCTCAGCACAGCAAAGTTGTGAACAATTCCGGCAGCAGGAGTTTTGGACTACTATGGCTTTTTATGCTCTCCTTCACGGGCTTTACCACCCGAATGTTCTTTCTTCATACGAAAAAGACACATCATGATCGTACTAAGAGGGCCAAACGTTATTACTAAATCCGATATCGTGCGTTGGAGAGGCCCGGTCTTGAGATGTGGCAGCAGTCACAATCAAGGTTTGATTACATCGGGAAAGGTCGATAGTAGCTTGCACGACATTCTGTCAGCGATATTCCCTCCGCTAGATTCTTAGTCTTTCACTGCCGACCAGGCCAGTAAAAGACTAAGCGTGCTGATCTGTCGTATCATAGTCGACCAGACGGAGCCATGGAAAGAACAGGAGCTCAAGTTGATTGAGCACCAGTGTCAGTGGAGGGATCGAATTGAGCAAAAATAAGAAGTGCAAATATGGAGAAAGCGCTACGGAGTACCAAGGTGCAAAGTCACGGGGATGCCACTCTTCCGAGGTTGGATCTCCAGGTACTCAAACGAGCTCCTTCCTTCTACAGCAAACTTTCCTACTAGTAAGATCGCTCTAAATCATACGTCTGAGTATCTGCCGTTATCTGCACGGCCATTGGTGCATTCGAATCGGCAAATTCCCGACGTCGACTTGGCATTCATACAAACTTCCTATTCAGCACTAGCACCAGCGGCTTCGCTATCACGTCAAACAGTCTAAGGCTCTTAGCACTGCAACTCTCTGCTGAGAACAGCTCGAATGCAATACTAGGATGTCGCTATCGATATGCCAAGATTCCTGATGGGCCATCAACATACCGATGGATTGTGTTTTGCTTGAGACATATGCACATCGCTGCCGCTTTCGGTAAGGCGTGCATCGGAGAATACGAGAGCCTCATCCTGCAAGCTTGATACCCCGGTCGGCGTGATTGATGCAGCTTCCCAGCTTTACTGCGCTCTTTGTCTTGAGCATATCTTCCCAAATACCCATGTATCACAGCTGCCACCTATAACAGGAGTGTGTAAAAAGGGTAGCAATCACAGCAGTGCTACAACTGTGGTATTCACTCCGGCCATGTCATTAGTTAATTCTGTTGCAACTCGGTGCAGACGACAGACCATCTCACAGAAACCGAATCGAAAACGTTACCTTCCCGTTTCGTTAAGCAGCGGAACTTCTACGGGACCATGTTAGAGTAGATCTTTACTTCAGTTTGCAAGTATGGAGCCACAACGCGATTTTACCAAGCCTTGAACATCCTCAACCGGAAGGACGTCCTGCCAGGCCAATGTTCGACCATCGTATTATTAATATCAACAAGATAGCAAGGTCGCGACAACACCCAGCACACGTCTCCAAGATATTGTAAGGTCTATAAGTATCGCAAGTCAACACCACTCCAGAGCATCAGCACTTACAGCTCTTCAGTCCTACCAGCCTCCAGCCTTAACAGCCTCCAGTCCCAATCCAGCAGACCCAGCCCAGCCATCCACCATGAGCACCAAGTCTTTCATCGTCGGCCTCGCAGCTCTGTCTGTTGTGTCCGCCGCACCTGTCGCACAGTGGGATGAGACCAATGTCCCCGCGATCGTTGGTGGTGTCCCTGCCGTAGCTGGCGACTTCCCCTTCATTGTCAGTCTCCAGAAGAACGGCGCCCACTTCTGCGGTGGATCCCTTTTGGACTCGACAACTGTTTTGACCGCAGCGCACTGCGCTGATGGTCAGACTACTACTGGCCTGACAGTTCGCGCTGGATCTCTGGTAAGCTCTTTCTGCGCGTTTAAAAATACTTATCTAACAGTACATCAGAACCGCAACTCTGGCGGTGTCACTTCCCCGGTCACTTCCCTGAATGTTCACCCTGGCTACGACGCCGATGTCATTGACAAGGACGTTGCGATCTTGAAGCTTCGCACCCCCATCACTGAGAGCTCGACTGTGAAGTACGCCACTCTGGCAGCTGCAGGCTCTGACCCTGCCGCCAACTCTGTCGCCAGCGTCGCTGGCTGGTATGTATCCTCGTTCTTGTCCCCGTCACCACAGCTGATTTTTCTCAGGGGCACGACCCAGAACTCCGCGCAGTCCAACGTCAACCTCCGCAAGGTCGACGTCCCCATCGTCGGCCGCGCTGAATGCGTCGCCGACTACCTCAAGGACTCGCCACCCAAGACCGTCACTACCAACATGATCTGCGCTGGTCTTGATGCTGGTGGCAAGGACTCTTGCCAGGGCGACAGCGGTGGCCCTATCGTTGACGCTAGCACCGGTACCCTCATCGGTGCTGTCAGCTGGGGCACTGGATGCGCACTTGCTGGTT
This sequence comes from Ascochyta viciae, assembly GCA_004335155.1. Classification (NCBI taxonomy): domain Eukaryota; kingdom Fungi; phylum Ascomycota; class Dothideomycetes; order Pleosporales; family Didymellaceae; genus Ascochyta; species Ascochyta viciae. The sequence continues at coordinate 11,038 of SATY01000425.1, forward strand.
TCCCTGGTGTATATGCACACATTGGTGCTCTGAGGGACTTCATCGACCAGTTCTAAAGTGATTGGTTTTGGGTCTGGATCGGTGCTGGATTTGACTGCGCTAGGACTGGAAAGGGGCGCCTCATTGTTTCTTGAACGAGTAGATTCTTCCTTTAGCGCTCAAATGAATCGGACAACGTTTTCATGGATGATATGGTGGTGCACTATTCTTTCTCTCGAGTCTGAGCGGTCTAGAGAGCACAATGCGGTCATCGTGACTCCTCATTGATGAAAGCCTCAACTAAGAACCCGAACACACAGGCGCTAGTAAATACAATGCAAGAAGCCGCGCTTCCTATCATGTTTATACTACCAGACTGCCAACACGAAATGATGTTCGAGATCTGTTGATGTGATGAAACTACAAGCCATCAATGAGCTCTATCTTGACGTAGAATAAAAATCAATTAACTCTTAACAAACAATCGTTGTCGCTGACGCAAAGAACTCCGGTTTCTTGTCCGTATTTAGCTGCTTAGCGCCGCGCTCAAATGGCTTTGACGCCTAGATTTTAAGCATTTAGTCTACCAAACTATGTGCCTAGTACACTCAACATCATCAATAGATTCAGATATTGAGCGACTCAAAAAATCAGACTCGCATAAAGATGGAACCAGGGCAGCTCTACAACCTCCAAATCTTTGGGTTTGCACTCCACCCACCATCAGACTCAGCTGACAGATCTTCCAGCGGCAACCTGAAAATCCACAACACCTTCCTTTCTCTCAGCGCCAACGGGACTTTAGTCATCCCTCCCTCCACCGCCTCACATAAGTAAACAACAGCCTTGCTCACTGCGGGACAAACACTACACACACTCCTCTCCCCTTCCCGTTTGTCTCAGTCCTCACCAAAATCATTCTACTCCCTCCAAGGTCCTAGCGGCAAAGGCACATTCCAACTCCAGATCTCCAGTGAGACCGAGGTTCAGGGCCTTGGCTCCACCGTCCCTTACGATAATTGGGACGTCGCTAGTGATGACGGGTAGGTGTACCTCCGGTATAAGGGGCTGAAAAGTGGGTTCTGGATCGCCGTGCCAGAGGAAAGCGATGACGGGAAGGTGTGGGTTCCTTGGTGGTTAACTCCAAGCGGAGCTACGGTAGAGGATTTTGAGGGGTATGTGATGGTGGATGTTAAGGTTAGGAAGGTGGATAGTGAGGGTGGGAGTGAGAGGCAGAAGGAACTGTGAGCTCAGAGGGGAACCTGTTTTTCCATAGCTCTCGACTCTGATCAAGTCTCTCAAAAGTGGATCTTTGAAAGCCTGCCTGTTTCTAGTTTCTCTTCTCATTGACCCAAAGATTGGTAGCTTCTTCATCAGATCCTGGCACAAGATGCACGTAGATAACTGCCGAATATTGCGCGCATGCCGATCACTTTGTTGGTCAGTCGAACAGAGAACTAGAGACGGGACGGAAATGCACCAATACCTGTCTACGTGTCTTAGCATATGAAGTAACTGATGGTGTGACTCACTACCCGCCAAGCTCCGAATTCAGGATGAATTGGGCTGATCGGTATATTGGAACTTTGAGTTCATTTTAAGAACTATTAGTACACAACCTGTCAAGGTCCCACAGAACATTCTGCCACTGCCATAGTTTGTCGGCGTTTGCACGAATCGCTGAGTCTAGAGAGTTGATAACAAATGCGGCAGGCGTGAGCGCAAGAACACATTCTGAGATGCCGAAGGCTTTGCATAATAGCAATCTGAGAGCAAGGGCCGCGCGAGTGAGAAAGATGGTAAATTTGTTTTGAGTACCACGAGCTGAGAGTGTTTTGAATTATCATCCACATTAAAAGTTGGTAAAATGCAATTCATGTAGGGGTGGAAAACTACTTCCATGAATTCAAGCGAGGACGCAACATGGCAGTTTCCAGCTGACTCTTTCGGTTGTTGTATGCTTGACATGTGATGTTTGTCTATGCGCATTAACTATGAGGCGTTATATCTACTTAAACACGCACACGCTAACGCCTAGCAAATGGAAGTGCGACGATGTAACACCATATGTGCCGGACACGCTAGTTCTGTCAAACACTCGGAATAGCCGGAAACTGCTTACAATATGCAAAACTGCCCAACACAAGCCTGCTCTTGAAGAGGCGGGATGCGCGCAACGCGGACGCTACGTATTCCGTTGACCACGTTCACACCTCAAGGACAAAATTGTAATCTTCGCCGACTGGGGCAAGAAAGCCTTTATTCCAAAGCTGTCTATGCCAAATACTGATTTGATGTTGAAAGTCTCCATTGAGCGAAAGGCGGCAGTGATGTTCCAGAAGACGAAAGCTCCCGCCTGGCCGAAAGAATGCTCGAAGTGATTGGTTTTTAACCCCTGAAAAAGGGCCTCCAGTCAATCCACGCGGAAGATGGATTACCGTAAGCGCAGAACCAAGCGGCTGTGTACAAGAGCGCAACATCGGTCCGCTTCGAGTGGTTCGAGTTGACAACATCTTAAGCATGACGCTGTTTAGGTCACGTGTGAAGTAAGCATGCGCGATCTTTAAATGAAGACTACTCGCATAGCCTGACAGCATGAGATTGGTCGATCCACGGAGAGCAATTGGGGTTGAGTTTGAGAACGACACTGTTGCGAGCAACTGCTGCACGAATTGATTGCCATCGATTCTGCCAACATAAACTCCACAAAATTCGATGCCTACAAGTTCCAGTAGATTATTGCGTCCAAGGCAAACCTCGCTCCCTCACTCTGCATCTTGGCTCTAGATTTTGTTCAGTGTATGGGCGCGTCCGCAGTTTGCTACCTGGTCACCTACAGGTGACATAGGAGACGCGGCAACTAATCAAGTAGTTGGTGGTGGGACGCATTCTAAAATGAACAGCGATGCCACGCAAGCAATGGCCGCCGCTCAAGTAAAATGCGTACAGCTCTCGTCCGATGATATCAGCACTGACGACGCCACCAATAACTAGGAAGACCAAACACTTCCAGTACATTGAGCTGGTCACAGTAGGTAACTACCGGCCGATAACGATGATTGGATGGCGTACTACACTGATTACACTCTCGGCCACTTGTGTGTAAACGGGACTATTAAGCTTGAAAATTTCACATAGGTCGAGGATTTGTAATTTGAACCCTCACGCAAAAGATACGAAGGGTGTAGATATTTGTGTGATTAACATTGTTCATGCATGAAAAGACTAGCGACGACGAAAGACTACGCAAAGTCAGGAAACGACGACAAACATGAATATTACACGACAAGAACTGTACTGCCCTGATGCTGAGGATGAAGGTGCAAGACTCGACGCACCTCTAAATTCGGCCGCTTCGGCGCAATATCGTTTCAGCCGGACCGTTCACTCCGGTCACGTAACTGCCGAACTCAGTGTATGGCCGATTCAAGGTAGAGCACAGCAGAACAATCTCCGACTCGTAGCCGAATGTTTCAGTGTTTAGATGTTTCAATGCTCCAATGTGTTTGTTTGAAGCCTCACATGTATAAGAATGCAGGCTTTCTTATCATAAATTCGTTCTTACATCTCGGCCCAGATTACCAGCCAAGATGCGTTTCACACTCATTTCGTTCAATTTACTTGCTCTCACTTCTGCTCTCGCCTTTCCTGGTTCTGCAGCCCCTGCTTCCGATGTAGCGCTCCAGACTAGACAGAATGCTCCTGTAAAACCACCGCCTTGCGTCCGCAACCCCCACACCACAGAGCAGCAAACATACAAGCGCCATGAAGCCTTTACCCGCGCTTTTATCTACAAGAAAGACATTTCTGAAGCATTTCGATACATTGCGAAGGATTACATTGTTTGCGGCCTTCTGCTTTCGTCTTTTACTCTAACTAACAACTCGAACAGAATCACAACCCATTGGCGAAAAACGGCTCCGATTCAGCATGGGGTCTTTTGAGCCCAATCTGGAATTCTCAGAACCTAACAGTGTTGCGCACAACTTTCATACCGCCGCAGGGGTTTTTGAATTACAAGAGCAGCTTCGGTGAAGTTGTCGATAGGTTCCGCTGGGAAGAAGGATGTATTGTCGAACACGTAAGTGCTATCCTATGCAATTTTGCTGTCAAGAAGAGCGTTCGTGCTGATTGAATAATAGTGGGACCAGGGTGAGGTTTTCCCTAGTGCGACAAACCACAAGTCGAAATGGATTGACAAGGCACATTAGTTGATGCTGCACGGCGTTGTACAGGCTTTGGATATGATTAGACAACAGATGTGATCTCTTGTCATTAGAAAGGTAGATTTCTTCGCATATCCATGATGATGCCCGTAGGGATTCAGGTAGATTTTAGACATGGATACCAAACACTCGTTCTACATCCTCCAACGCACCGTCTGAAGCTTCGGCATAAGCCCTGACTTTTTTTGCTCTCATTGTCTCCAATTATACATCCTATCAGATGGAACTCGCGTCTGTTCTTCCAAGTAGCCAAGAAGGTACAGTGCTATCACGCCAGCAGTATCTCCTCCTTTTGCAGCCATCCTCTAGCCACCGCTTCCTCAACCTCGCCATCCATGATCCCATGAACATATGCGATGCACACGAATTCATAAGCTTGTTCAAGTTCTCCAGCGCCGTCGCTTTTCACATTTCGGAGAATAACGGGAACTTTCCCACCATCCAACACGGCGATAACATCACCCACCTCAGCGAAACGCCGAGTAAGCAAATAAAAGCCATTCAAACTCACAGCGAAAACGTAGTGCTCTTCGTCTTCCCAAGGTAGCTCGGTAGGCTTCATCTTCTTATCAGGGGCATCGTCCGTAGTTTCGCACGTGTGAGGCGGCTGTCCAGCTTTGATGCTAGGAATATTCATCGCATCCAGCTCGTCAATTTCCTTTTTCATCAGCCGGCGCATTTTAGGGGGCGCAGTACAGTCCCTGACTAAAGTGCGCCAAAGTGCTCGGGTTGGGCTTTCGGGGTCTTCCGAGGATTCGATTGCATTTTCGCCAGATGTAGGTGCGTGCCCAAAGTTTGCGGCAGAGGTCGATATGCTGTTTTCATAGATCGAGCCCAGTATGTGCCGTGCTGAGTACCCGCTTCGGCCGTCGTGGAGACCGGTTCGTTGCAGAACAGAGTCAACTCGAGACTTGTCTTGGTCCGACTGAGCTCTGGATTGGGAGTATATGCCGCCCCACCAATCTGGAAACGTGGATCCTATGCGATCGAGAACAGTTCCCCGAAGCGCCAATACATTCATAAGCTTGCCTACTACATGGAACACTACGCTTTCGGTCCTCAATCCGGCGTTGAAGATGTTTCGTTGTGCAAACATGACTGGAAAGCATTGGTCGTGTCCCAGGTGGAAATCTGCCGTCCAAGAAGGCATGGTTTCGTGACGTCCATGTGGTGTTACAAAGTCTCGTTTTTGAATCTCCCTCAGATGCTTTAGCCCTCGGCTATACTCGAACGGATTTTTGGCAGATGATGTCGAGGTTACCGGATATTCTAATTAAGGCCAACGTAACCTCTTGGTACAACCGCTCCAGGGTCTTGTTGTAGTCAACATCGATACCATGTCTCTGGCTGACTAGTCCTAGCAATGCATATATCTTGTCTCTTGGATCTGCAGCTTTTTTGTCACGGAACCGAGTAAGGACATCAAGGAATGTATTAGCTGGCTCGATGACAGACTTGCAGATAGTCCTGCGTTGGTCCTCGATAATCTTCGCGTTTGTGAAGATTCGTCGAAAGAGTTTTTTGTTCCTGTAACGCCTTCCGTGGTTGATCTCCATGGCATGGAATGCATCAAAGTACGGTTCGTCTTTGAAGAACTCTGAGATGTAGGCCCATTCCAGCTCCGCCCTACCGCATAGTAACGTCACCTGCGGCGCACAAGACATTTCCTGGACGATCCAAACCCGACCCCAGAACCTTGGATATCTCAGGAGTGATGCAAACACGTACGCCTCATCGTCAAGCTACATCCTCTTGGTTGTTGCAGATTGAGCATATGGACCTGCGTGTTCCTCTTCCCGTTCACGTACCTCTCTGTGGCTGTCCGAACTCCGATGCTCCCGCGCATAATTCTCTTCCAATGTTCCGAGTGTGTGCAAATCCCGATCTACTATCTTCCGCAACAGTTCCATCGCCGCAGCCACCTTCTTTTGCTTCGCTTCGAACTCTTGTCGTTGCGTTTCTTTGAGCCGGTCCACTTGCTCTTTCTCGAGACGTTGCAGCTGCTCTGCTTGACGACGCCAGTATTGTGATTCCACATTCAAATGCTCGAAGGGAACTCCGTCAACAGCGACTTGTGTCGGCCCAACCCAAGCAAGGACGCGTCGACATGAGGAGTATATCTTTCGCATCAACTTCACCTGCTGGGCCCGCTCGACAAGGTCTTTCTGATTGATGCAGATTGCGTCAATCCAGAGTAACCGTGGTTCGGTTTCAAGTCTGAGGTTGGGCAAGATTGTTGCCAAACTAGGCGTGATGTGCAACTGCTGGTTGTTGACAATAATAGAATCCGAAAAGTCCGGCTTCCCCCATACGTATGAGAGCGTCTCATAGGATAGAGGCTTGAGAGAGGCGCCTGTATCATTCAAGAACGAAATGTGAGAGAATGTACATCGCAATGCAGAGTCGCCTTCGAGGGGTGGGTGTAGAGTGACCAGGCGTATCTCCTCCTTCTTTGGATCGAGAGGGGGGTACATCAGCGGCTGAGATGCTGGCTGGGCCGGTTCGAGGAGTGACATTTTTCCAGGTTGAGGGTTCTCTCCGGACTGGGCAAGCCGCGAAGGGATTAAGGTGAGTTTGGGTGTATAGTGTTTTTTGTTAAAATATGCATATTTTCTTTACGACGCCTCGACAATCCTGATTTCTTGGGTTTGGCTGGCAAAGCTCGGTTAGCAATGCAAGATGACGTGTCGTAAGCAGGCACAGCCGTAGCCAGGTAGGCTGAGAGCATACCGCAACCTACATGTCCGCTATCAGAAATTGATTGGGCATTCTAACTTTTCCATCGCCGTGTCTTAGTAACCAGGGTCTCGCTTTTTCGTTTTCTCCCTAACTCGATATGTGAATGCCGGCAGTATCTTTGGATTCCCCTACTGCACGATATGGATCCGGTAGGTACAAGAAAATCGTGGGTTGATGTTAATAATGTGTAGAAGCCTAGACACTGATCCCCGAAACTGAATGGTAGTGTTTGGTACTTTGACCGTCAAGCATAACGATCGACTTGCGTTAATCGTAGATGCAGCAAGCTGAATGTTCTTCGAACGAGGTCTGCAGCAATCAACTCGTGGGCTATAGATGACTGATGATCAAAGTACGTTGAGGTTGGCTTGAACGACCCTACCCAAATTCAGCAATCTACGTACTTGTCACGTTTTTCTGCCCTAAGCTTTCTGCGCATCATGCCCCCAGTTCTTCAGACTTTTATAACTCTTGCTACTCGTGTCCTGCTTGGCCTTCTCCTCCTGCGCAAGATGCCTTTTGCAATACGCGACGACCTTGCGCATGTGGTCAACGTCGTCCTGCTCGTACTTGCTGGGGTCTTTCTTGGGGTTCTTCTCAAGGATGGCGACAATCTTGCGGCCAGAATCGTGGCCAATGGTCTCGCCGCTGCCGTCGTCCTTGGACCAGCCTGCACCGGCGGACTCGTCCTGGCCAAGCCAATCTTGGAGCTCCTTTGCGGACATGTTCACGAGCTCATTGAACTCTCTTTGTTGTGTTAGCTTGCTGCCTGGGGGTGGATTGGATGGGCTTGAACTACTCGATAACGGTATCCTGAAGCATGTCAGTGTGGTGTTGCGCAGTCCTCATGCAGGCAACTGCGTACGTTGTCTTTGACCATGTTGCGCGGTGTACTTGAGAATCTTGCGATTTGAGGTGTATTCTTGGGATTAATTGTTTCGATGTGAGAATGATGATGTTTCGATTGAATACCAAAAACAGTCTGTAAACTGTAGCGTTTCAAGTTGCGATACGTTGACGTCAGGACTCGAGTGCACACCGCACGTGACATAGATGAAAGCATCTTGAGAGACGAAACTCCTGCGTTATGAGTCGCGATTCCAAGGGAAATTGCGAGAGAGAGACGAATGAGGAGACGTCAGGCAGCAATTGTTGTCCCCAGCTGGTGCCTTCCTGCGACAACAACAAACCTACCTTCGAGTTGTGTTGCATCATAGTGGCGTGCTAGACCAAGCCTAGTGAGCAACTGTAAGTCTCGCATGCGCAAATCGAGACCGCATAAGTTATATAGAGCAGCTGCGGTACTAACTCCTCGCTTGCCCTTCTCAAATTTTCCCCGTGGACGACGAAAAGTGTTGAGGCTGGGGACTCCGCGTGTCCCCTCACCATTGCTCCTCACCTCCGCTCCCCACGTGTACTCCAAATTTTTCACACACAATATCGGCGCCCCATTGTTTTCGAGTTTCTTGACTTCGATCGACGGCGTCAACAAGCTCACCGCCCAGGATGGAGCCGATAATTCTCGAGGCTTGGCACGGATCATGAGCGCCGAACACAGCCCGTATGGCACCCTGGATTTGAGGTGGAATTGCAATCTCGAACCTACGTGTCGCACAGCGTTTGCTGGCCGCTCGTCCAGATTCTCCCCTGAGAGCCGCACAAGTGGAGTTGGCACGAGTCATTCTTCAGCCGCATGTGCGGGATTAAAGAGCCGGAGTAGGATTGATGTGGAGTTGCGTCGCAGAGCCTCACTAGAAGCTTGGAAATGTTGAGACTTGCACAGACGGTAGATTCGATCAATCCCCACCCACTCTCCGACACTCCACTTCACCAAGGTACGTCCAAGCGCGGGGGGATATTCGGTATCTCAATTCCAGGAAAGTCACACGACACCTCATGGAACAGCACGTCACAACGGTCGGTCTCCCGTCGCGGCACGTTGACAGTTGACTAGTTTGCGGGGGAGACAGCATCAGTGGCTTGCAGCCAACGCGATTCCAAGACCTGGTACACGCAACGTCGAAGCCGAAAAGAAGCCGCCGATCTCGACTGGCGCGTGCAATCCCCATGGCGGTGGGGTTTGGGGCTCTACGGCCATGTCGGATGTTCGTCTGCTTGGCTTTGTCGAATCGTGTCTGGTTTCCCCACAACACCTCTGCTTGGAGCAACCCCGGTGTCACATAATCAAGACGCGCTATGCGCCTTACAGAACTTCCGAGATTGCTGTTGGCTGTAGCAGCGGATCGGCCAAGGTCACTGCTCCTCGTGGAGTGACGGCAGTGGCGCGAATGACGTTTCTCGCCAAACTGATGTCTCGGCATAGGCTGGGCATCTGGGCGTGAGCACATGGTCTGCACAACAAAGGCGACCATACTTAATGTCAGCAAAGGAAGCGTTCTAAGTTATCAACGAAGACGGTTCCGACTCGCTTCAGACCATTCAGAGAAGCTGCGTGCTCACCGTCGCAATCATGGGTTTCGGTAAAATGTCCATCAAGCTGCGAGGTGCAGAGGTCGGTATCGAGGCCGTCATGCTGGGAGTCGTCACGTCGATAGGTGGTGAGTAGAACCTTCGAAGCATCGTCAGTAGTGCAATGCTCATACCCACCAGGCTTCTTGTTCGGATACGACACTGGTCAGATTTCCAGTATGCTCCTGTTCAAGGACTTCATCAGCCGTTTCGGTCAGCAGCAGCCCGATGGCTCAGTCGCTTTCGACACCACTATCCAATCTCTGATCGTCTCTACAATGTCTCTCGGAACGCTTGTTGGTGCACTTGCTGGCGCCTATACTGCCGATTGGTTTGGACGTCGACGCAGTTTGTCCATCGGTGTAGCCATTTTCGTGGTTGGCAATATCATCCAGATCACCTCCATGTACTCATGGGTCCACTTGATGGTTGGTCGTATTGTTGCTGGTTTAGGTGTTGGTATCCTGTCCATCGGTGTACCCATGTTCCAGTCCGAGTGCTGCCCGCGTGAAATTCGAGGTGCAGTCGTCGCCTCGTACCAGCTCATGATCACCATCGGTATCCTCATCTCCAACATTATCAACTTCGGTGTTCGCGACAACCCCGGTCAGGATACCGATGCTTCCTGGAGAATTGTCATCGGTCTTGGAATCGCCTTCTCCCTCCCCCTTGGCATTGGCATCCTGTTCTCACCCGAGTCTCCCCGCTGGCTTGCTGGCCGCGGTCGCTGGGAGGAAGCACGCATGTCGCTTGCTCGCCTGCGCGGCAAGAAGGATGATCCCAACGACGAATACGTCAACGACGACTTCAAGGAAATGCAGGAAGCAATCGCTGAGCAGGGCAAGGCTGGCCAAGGTACCTGGGTAGAATGCTTCACTGGCCAACCTTCCGGTATCCCCCGTATCGTATACCGTACTTTCCTGGGTTGCGCGCTTCAGTTCTTCCAGCAGTGGACTGGTGTCAACTACTTCTTCTACGTAAGCCATTCCAGTGCGAAAGACGCGTTACATGCTGACATGTTCCCAGTATGGTGCAACAATCTTTGAAGCTGCTGGTATCGACGACCCCATTCAGACACAGCTGATCCTTGGCGCTGTCAACGTCGCCATGACCATTCCCGGTCTCTGGATGATCGAGCGTTTTGGTCGCCGTATCCCGCTCGTCGTCGGTGGCCTTTGGCAAGCTGCCTGGCTGCTCATCTTCGCTATCATCGGTATCGTTCGCCCACCAACCGAGCACGCCAGCTCCGGTGTCGTCATGATTGTCTGCGCTTGCATGTTCATCGCATCTTTCGCCTCGACCTGGGGACCCTTCATCTGGGTTGTCATTGGCGAGACCTTCCCCCTACGCACTCGTGCCAAGCAGGCTTCGCTGGCAACCGCTTTCAACTGGCTCGGCAACTTCCTGATCGGCTTCTTGACTCCCTACGCCAACGATGGTATTGGCTACGCCTTCGGGTTCGTCTTCTTCGGGTGTAACTTCTTCGCTGCGGCTATTGTGTACTTCTTCGTGTTCGAGACCAAGTCTTTGTCCCTCGAAAGTGTCAACGACATGTACATGGACCAGTCTATCAAGGCGACGAACAGTAAGAACTGGGTACCTGTTGGCTACCTCAACCGCAACGAGCGCGACATGGCTTACTGGCAGCGACGCCCGTCGATTATCGAGGAGCGTGCCGGCGCTGCGCACATCCCAAAGTCAGTCGATGAGAAGCTAGACGACAAAGACGCCGACAGCACTCCTCGCAACAGGTCGATGCATCGCGAGACTGTCGGTGATGACCGCCAGGTTTAAGCTTGGCAAGTACCGTTGCTGGGTAGAACCAGCTCGTTCAACTTCTATATAGCCATTTAGCGATACGCGTTGTGACTGTATCTAGCGTAATCCAAAGTAAATATCCAAACCTTCACCCACCTGCATCTGCGTTCGTAATCCGCGTGTTAGTGCTTCGCTCGGAAGCGCGGGCGAAGCGCATATGCTCAGCCACGTTCATTTTAGCAGAAACGTGGCGCACGTACGTTGCCCGCACGCGTCAGCTGTCAAGCAACCCCAGCCAGGCCAACCTTGAAGATTTAACGCAACAACAAAACAACAGAACCCGACACTTACAAACAACTTCCCCAACCGTCTCTCACACCCTCCCCGCACATCTGTCCCTTCACAAGAGCATGCCGGCCATCCCCCCTTCCCTCGGCAAACTAGCGCGCCGCGCTCTCGTCACAGCTGTCCCTGCGCTTGCCCAGCCACACCTCCACCGCTTTGAGCGCCGCGGACTGAGCGTGAACCACACGCAAGGCGTCACGTTGGGAGTTTTAATCGCGTATATCGGCATCATCGCGATTCTCTGGAACGTACCGTACATACGATGGGTATTATGGCCCTTTAAAGTACGTGATCCCCCTTTGCACGAGCTAGCTGTAACTCGACCTCAACGTGATATTGGAAACAACTAACATGGATGTTCAGATGCTGGTGATTGCCTTTCATGAATTCGGACACGCCATCACGGCGTGCTGCACAGGCGGGCGCGTCGAGTCCATCTCGCTGGATCCGCATGAAGGCGGCGTGACGCACATGCGCGGCGGCAAGCAGTTTCTGACGCTGCCTGCGGGCTACCTGGGCTCGAGTCTGATCGGGGCTCTGCTGACCTTCTGCGGTTTCAATATCGTGGCTAGCAAGGTCGCGAGTATTGTGCTCGGCGTGTGCTTCTTGTTGACGCTGTGGTGGGCCCGGAAGGACTGGCTGACGATTATCACGATTCTGCTCGCTGTGGGCTTGCTGGTGGCTATGTGGTTCATCAAGCATGCTGAGCCGCTTCGCTTTGTTGTTCTCTTTATCGGTGTCATGTCGAGCCTTTACAGTGTTTGGGATATTTGCGATGACCTGATTCTGCGCAAGGTCAACTCGTCAGATGCCAGTGTGTTTGCGAAGAGGTACGGGGGTTCTTCGCAGTGCTGGGGCGTCTTGTGGTCGGTAGTCTCATTGGTATTCATGGTCTGCGGCATCCTTGCGGCGTTGGCAGCATTCAAACAGGATTGGGCGCAGCAAGAGAAGGACAGCCAGGACTTCATTCCTACAGTGAGGATGCTGTTGAGAAGATAAAAAAGACATTAGTTTTGTCTTTGAGCTGAATGTAAATCGTACATTTGCCGTTATGACTAATGCTGATGGCACAATTTCGAAGTCGTATCTTGTGCAGAACGTGTGATTACAAACGTGTATAGCCCTCCTAGAAAAGGGAAAACCTTCCCTGCAGTCATGTATGGGAATGAGATGACACTCAAATATGACCGTTCCTCCTCTTGGCCTCCTCAAGCGCCATCTTGAGTCTCTTTTCCTTCTCTTGCTCGTCGTTGCTCCCTACGCTACCTCCGTTCTCCTTGATGAGCTGCTCAAACTCCTCACGATCCTGTTCGAGCACATCCAGCCGCCGAGCAAACTCGTCTTTCAACTCGGTTTCCCTGGCGCTCATTCCTGATTGCAGATCTGAGACTTTCGATTCAGATTCGCCATCGACACGTGCTTGTGCAACGTCGGCATCGACTTCTGCAGTGTTGAGCGCAATTTCCAGGCGATTTAACATTGCGAGAAGCGATTTTGACGACTCGTGGATGAGGACGAGAGTTTGTTGTGCGCGTGCAAGGATGTCCGAGGTGCTGTCGCCACGTTTAAGATCGCGGATGGCCGCAATGATGCGGCTGCGTTCGCTTTGTTCGATGCTTGCCGCACCGATGACAGCTTCTTCAGCCACCTTGACTAGCTCGCCCATACGCTCTGCCTTCTCGTTCTTCGCTCGGAGAATGGCCTGCTTCTCAGTCTGCTCAAAGTGCTTCTCAACCAACTTCATCTTGCCGATGTTGCCGGCAGCGAACAGCGGCTGGATCTCGGTCTTCTTATATCGCTTGTCGCGCTCAGCCACAGCCTGGACGACCTGTTCATGAGTCTTCTCTATCTGCTCATGCAGTTCTATCAGAAGTCCAAGACATGCGCTTGTAGTTAGCGCATCACCGCCTCCAAGGCTCTTGACTCCAGATACAGAAGTCTGGAGCAATGTCTCTGCCTCGATATACAGGTCTGTAAGCGCTGTGATGTCGGCTTGAAGGTCGTTGTACACATGATCGAAGACCGCCTTGACATAGCCATTACACTCTCCTTGGTCTTGCTGGCTCTTCAGATCGCGTTCCTTCTCCTTGAACTCAGCCTCAAGATCCTTCAGCTCAGCATAGGAGATTTCATCGGAGTTGAAGAGATCGTCATTATGGGCCTCACTGTCCTCTGCACGTTTTCGGCGCGCGTCGTCGTTCTTCTTGCGTGCCAACGACGCAGACTTCTCCCAAGACTTTGTCAGTTCTTCAGTACGCTTCAAATCAGAACCTATGTGTCCAGCTCCTCTCCGTAGTTCCTCGACGAGGGGGCTCAGTGCCACTGGCTTGACTTGACTTGGTAGGAGGCTGTTGAGTATGTCGAGCGAGTTGCTTTTTGGTGGCGCAGACGTGGAAACTGGGCGACTGGATGAGAAGTTCAACGGGGCCACAACAGGGACACCACCTGCGTCGTCGACACCAGTAGACCTACTGCCCTCTCGCCTTCCCCTCGGCTCTTGAGCACCGAAGAATATCTCGTCATGATCTTTGCCAGGGCCAATGGGCGAGGCAACAGCTGGCAGGTTCGAAGGGCTCGAAGCCTGTCGCTGAGCAAGAGAAGCTGAAACGCCTGTTGACATGATCGGTGGCACGTACGCTTTGTATTGCGGCTCATCAGGTGGAGACTGGATAGGCGTCGAATCGTCATGAACTGAGCTTGTTGGCGTCAAGATAGCTGTGGAGTGCGACGAAGGAACGAACGGCGTGTGTGTTGGAACATTCTCTTCGACTGGAATTGTAGGGCGCTTCAGTAGTGGTCTTCCCCCCGGACTATACTCGTAGTCATCATCGGAGGAGGAGGCCGGCGGAACTGTGACATTCAGATCGCGCTTCTCAGCCGCTGCACCAGAGGTGCTTTGGGCATCAACAGGATTGATCGATTGATGGGGTGCTGTCTGTTCAACCGTTGGAGCCGCGGGTGCGACGTCATGGTACTGGATACCTCTGATGCCGGATTCTGCGCTCAGGAAAGCTTTGAAGGTCTTGATTTTGTCTTCCACTTGCGGTTCGTTTGCCTCGCCACGAAGCATGGCGATATATCGTTCAAGAGAGCCAGCATACCATGGGTCCAGATCTGGAATCAAATCAAGAGCTGTAGCTTTAGGAGGTGCGGGCGGCTCCTTTGCTTTCTCCTTCTCAAGCTCATCTCGGAGGCTTTCGATCTGTGCCCGGAGGTCTGCAATCGTAATATCACGCTCTCTAATTGTGTCTTCTTTCCCCTCAGCATCTTCTTTGATCCTTGCGATAGTCAGGTCGTTCTCCTTCTTGAGGGCATCAGCGTCGAGCTTTACTTGTTCTGTGGCAGCCTTCATGGCCTCAACCTGCCGCTCCAACGCCAAACCCTGCTTGTCTGCAAGTGCTCTGGCTGCCTCCTCATCGGCTTTCAGACGGTCGATCTTAGCCAAAAACTCGGCTTTTCCAGCCTCAATCTCTGCCTGTACTCTGTGCATTTCGCTTCTAGACTCCCTGCGTAGATTCCATAATTCCTCGTCTTTTGCTTTCAGCTTGGCAGGGAGATCAATGTCGTCTTTAGATCCCCATGGGCTCGATGTTGGCTGTCTGTCTTTCGGAGACAAACCCCAGGTTGTACCGACATCTGAAAAGAAACGGTTCACGCCAGGTCGTGTCTGTCGTGGTGTCTGCGGTGCAGGCGCCAGCGAGTCAGATGCAGGTATTTGAATCGGAGCGGGTACATGGACAGGGGCGGGTATCTGGACGCTCTGTGAACTAACACTGCCTTCATCAGGAGCTGGAAGCTGCGACTGTTGCGGTGCATTACCGATTTGCTTTGGTACATCCCACAGTACTTCGCCCATCACGAATCCGTGATGAGCATCCTGGGCCTTTTCATACTTCTGCAGTGACTTGGGCGAGGCCCGCAAGGGCGCAACGAGCGCATCTTTCGCGAAGAAGCTCTGTCGCGGAGTTCTTGGCGAAGGCGTTCTAACGGGGCTAACTGTAGTGGTTGGAGGGGTTGGCTGGTAAGTGTCATATTGACCCTGATTCACAGAAGCTGTTTGGTTGGCGGGACTCGGCCACCCTCGCATAAGTGGAGGTGAAGGATGATGAGCCGGCAGTTCTACACTATCCAGCTGTACAGGCTCGTTGTGCTCCCGGCCTTTCTTCGCGAACAAGGCTTCATCGTCGATCTCGTCACCTGCGCCAAGGGTCTCCCAGTCTGACGGGCCACCTGTACCTAGTGCGCTAAACCTTGACGCATCGTCTCGAGGCGGAGGCGGCGTGGGGTTTTTGAATGAGGGTGGCTTCGGAGAAGTTGTCTGGTTTGCGGCACGTTGCGAGTGTAAGTTGGCCAGCGCGATCGAGCTTACTGAATCAGTGCGTGCGCTGGATGGATGTCCCGGGGCAAAACTCGTGCCATGCTGACTGACGAGGGGAGACACGACTTGGCTCTGCGGACTCGACTGGTGCACAAAATTCGGTGGCGCCGTGTCAGTTCGGTCGACCGGGTTCTGCGCCTGCATAGCCTGCTCTGGCACGGTATAGTACGGCTGCCCAGTGGTGGGCTGTTGATGTTGGGACTGAGCTGCTGGCTGCCCATACTGCTGCTGGTATACAGGCTGACTGATACCTTGATGTTGCTGCGTGTAGTTGTTCTGTGCTAGCGCTGGCGCCTGCCATTGAGTCTGCGGCTGTGCAGGACTCTGTATTTGCTGCTGTTGGTGACTTTGAGCATACTGCTCCAGCTGTGCAGCCTGCTGCTGAATGTACGATTGCGGAACAAGAGGCTGATCATACTGCTGCTGCTGCAGAGGCTGGACCGGCTGTCCAAGCTGACCAAAGTGAGCTGGGGGTTGCGGGTGTTGCTGCTGCTGCTGCTGCTGCTGCTGTAAGAACTGGCTGTGTGTTGGCTGAGGCTCCTGCGATTGCTGCGGCATGTAGTTCTGAGGAGGATTTTGACCTTGCTGCTGCTGTCCGTAAGGCTGATGTGTCTGTTGGAGAGGTACAGCGTGATTCTCATATCGCGGTGGTAGAGGAGGCGGTTGTTGCGGTAACAATTGTGCTCCCTGATTACCAGGTGCATAGAAACTAGGATCTACTGTCGGTTTAGTATATGTAAACCTCTTGTTGCCGCCTTGTAAAGGTGCATGCTGGACCTGCTGCCAGGCTGGGATATCTGGCGGAGGAGGCACGTATACTCCGGGCATGGGGTTCGTGTTTGATGGCATATACGCTTGTACGCCCTGACCTGATAGCGACGGGGGTATATATGCGGGGGCCTGCTCGTTCGGGCTCATCACCGTGCTCTGAGGCTGCTGATAGACTGGAGATGGCGAGACTCCCGGCTGGTCTGCACCATAGATTGAGCCAGGCCGTCCTCCTTGCGTAGGAGGGAAGTATGAACTAGCGGGCGTGACAGAGGGCTGCTGAGGTGCAGCATTGTTGTAGACAGGGTAGCCCCCCTGCTGTGCTTGCGGCGTGAAGCCTGTGTTCGTCTGCGGCGGCTGTGGCCAGCTGTGGGGGTTCTGAGCGTTTTGCTGGTTCTGGTTATTCTGGTTCTGCACCGCAGCTGCGAAGCCATAGGGCTTGGGCGGTGGTGGAGGAGGGACGTCGATCTGCGGTGGAGGCGCGTATGGATCTGATGGGTGTGTCGTAGGCGGGTACTATGGTCAAGCTGTCAGCGCAGTGTACACAACGTATAGTCTTCCACTGTATGCCGTACCTGCGAGCCCTGTGCGTATCCTCCAGGCATTGCGCCATATGTTCCAGGATTGTAACCTGGGGCTGCCGGTTGTTGCTGTCGTTGCTGCTGTTGCTGCTGTTGCTGCTGTTGCTGCTGTTGCTGCTGTTGCTGCTGTTGCTGCTGTTGCAGCTGTAGCTGAAGCGGCTGCTGGCCCCATTGCTGCTGGGGGTA
>SATY01000426.1:0-28453 GCA_004335155.1 Ascochyta viciae
GTAACAGAGAAGTAGCTTTATCTTAATAGTTTTACCTATATTATAGCACCCCCTAAGTCACTAGACTTCTTAATTTTAGAGACTTAGATGTTAAATCTGCGTAGAGGCTTCTATAAGAGACGTTGCCCAAATAAATAGGCTAGAATTAAGAGGTTTTATAAGATCTAGGAGTTGTTGTGTATAAAGAAAATTAACAAGATAGTTAATAGGTACTGTAACTGCCTTATTAAAATCTAAGATTTATACTAAGATAGAGCAAGCAAGTACTAAAGAATCTAAATTAATCTGTCTAATCAGAATTAAAAAATACTGTGTGGTTGTTGAGTTATTGCGTTGTCTGTGACCCTCCTTATTTCCGACTTTCACGTTCGGACGAGAGCCTGTTTCACAATGGGCCCACTTCTTGTCAGCCAGGTATTGAACTTTTCGGCTCATCCCGTGCCAGCCACATCACCGCTCATCAGCTCGCTAACCAGCAGCAAAAGCTGACTTTGATGCTTGCGTTTCTCCTTCAACAAGCCTTCACGACTCACATACAGTGGCTTCTTCTTCTTCTTCTTCTTCTCCTCCCCGCATCGACACTTGACACCTATAAATCGATGCCTCTGGGCCCATCCTTCTGCCGATCTCCCCTGCTGCATCTTGACGAGTTCATGTCAAACGGCTACATCACACCGATAGTGCACCAACACAAACGGCTGCCGAAGCCATCACCATGTCCCAGGCGATCTGGAGCACCTAGCACGCAGCCCTACTCGCCAACTGACCTTCATCTTCACTGACCATCTAGCCCCGAGCCTTGCTCCGGACTCTCTACACCTTCCATCCGTCGTATCCTCATACACATCTAAGCTCGGCTACTTTTTCAGGCTTCGGTGCTATTGCCGCACAGCGGATATGAAGAACGTGGACCTTCCACGCCAAACTCCACTTCATTGCACACCCCGACCCGTTTTCTTGGTTTTGACAGATAGGTGGCGTTTAAGGTGATCACTGCTTTTTTTCTTAGCACCTCGTTAGCAGTTCAGTTCTAGACAATGTCTCGATGCGCGAGATCCTGTTGGCTGCGCTCTTGTGGTTGCCTTTGTCGCCTCTTGTTACGAGCGCCAGCGGGCAAGGTCCGCCAACGGTGATTCGTCATGTATGAGTGATGCGCGGCTTGCTAACGACAAAAGCAAAGGGACTTGAAAGACGGGTGGATAGGTAACCGAGCACTATCTCAAACCTCGATACGTGAGATTAGTCCTATGCCCGAGCTCGATGCTGTTCTGAAATATATCGATGCCAGAACCTAAAGGGAGTTTCAGGTCTTAGGTTACTACCGATACATCACTGCCACGTTGACATGCGTATTGAACAACGTATGTGCCTGTGCGCGCATCCTTTCTGATTGTAAATCGTCCATTTGCCTCAGTGTGTAGGTGTCAAACTTCCTCATCCTAGTAGCCGTCTTTCTTCGCATTCTGCCTTGGCGCAAAGATTGTTCCACATCTCGTCAATTTGCTCAAGTAAGCAAAAGAGTTAGTCTCATCTTCGATCGTTCCGTGTCATTCTAGCTACGCGTTCATTAATTCATCATCAATCAGTTCTGTCAACAGCTAATCCCGCCTCGTCTACGCTTTTGTTCATCTCAAAACCAAGTTTACAGCTGCATACTCAAGACTGATGGCCTTGTACTGGCGTTTCTAAATCTGTGTCAATATGATACGTCTTACAAGGGTGGGCAGGTACGCTGTATATGCTGAACAAATAATCACAAGTGAGTGTGCTGGCAGGAGCTCACTTCACCCTCACCGAACTTTGGCCATGCTTGCAGTTCCGGCAGGTTCTTTTAAGCTCCGCGGGCTGTCGGCACCTTGTTGCTGTCGCTGCTGCTCACAGCCGTTTGTAATTGCCTCTTCTTGTTACCGCCAAGAAGATTGCCCTCACCTACAACAACACACGCAGAATAACCTCGTGACTCACCTCCCTTCGCGAGAACATCGTGCGAACACTTAATGTCGCAAGTATCTCTGGTCAGTCTTACCTCTCTCATCAGTCTGATTCGCACTCAGCAGCCTTGGTAACTCACTGTTAGAACCCTGTATACCAAGCTTCTCACGACATCTGCAACTTGCAGAGCTTCTCACCCACGCGGGGTAACGTGGCCGCAAAGCTCGAAAACAGCTCATCACTTGAGGTCAGACGCTTCTACCCATATTGGCAGTGGAATACTAACACTCGGCTAGCCAACATCTGCAACAATGTCACCGTTTGCCGTGTCATCACCAGGCTACAACGGACCGAAGTCATTGGGCTTTTCAAAGTACGCGAGCTCTGCTCAGAAGGTACAGCTGGCCGCAGCATCAGCGGTACCCATGACTGCTTTTCCTTCGTCAGAGACCACCATCGCGACCAAAGAGCAGATCGCTGCTGCAGAGGTCACCCCAGAGATGACTCCTCCCGCTGAGCTTGCTGTGCAGGAGGGCGCGGTCCTAAAGAAGCAAGTCGAAGACCACACTTCAAAGTTCACTAGAGCAGTGTCCAGCGCAGTCGTAAACACGCGCCAGCTGCTTGTCCTTCTCCGGGAGTCAATCCCTGGCTCTGAAGTAGTCGATGATCTCTGGGAAGAACTTGAGCAGTTGTTCGAAGCTGCAAACGACGCCAAAGCCGCTTTGCCGACCTTCCTGGAGAAGCAGCGCAACAACATGAGTCTCTACCACTCATCAATGATGAACGAGACGATCCGCGAGACTCAGGAAGAGCTGAATCTTCAGCACAAGAAGGTGAACACGCAGCACAACCTCATCCTTGAGCAACAGGATACCTTTCAGCAGTACAGGGTGCGGACTGGCTCAAAGCTCAAGGAGCTTGAAGGTCTCCAAGAACGCGTGTCACGTCTTACGCTCGAGAAGGGTAACTTCCGTACCGAGGTCGATAAGTACAAAGAACTGCTGGAACAGGAAACAACGAGGCAGACTGAGGACTCTAAGGTTGCCGATGCGCTGCAGAAAGAGCTTGAAACATTGGTGTCGTCAAAGCAGCAGCTGCAGACGGAGAATGAGGCTCTCCGCAAGACTACCACCAACATGCTTGAGCAGCTAAAGAGTACCGAGCAGCGTGTGACCGATCGCTTTGCGAAAGAGCTCAAGACCAAAGCAGAAGAGTTACAGAAAGAGACAGTCAAGGCAGCTTCCCTCAGCACTCTTATCAGTACCTCGAAGAACATGGAAAGCACTGTCAAGAAGGAGCTCGAGAAGGTCAAGAGTGAGAACCGCCTTCTGAGTGTCAAGTACAACAACCTGGCCTCGGAGCATGCAGCAACGTTCACGGTATGCTGCCAAGGGCCTTTGCGTCTTTGTATACGTTGCTAACAAAGTTTGACAGAAAATGAACGAGCAGAATAAGAAGATAGAGACACTCACTACTCATGTCGATCGCCTCCAGAAGCAGAACACTGACTTGCACATCAAGTCGGAAAATGTCACCGAATTCATCAAGGCAAACACAGAGTTGTTGAAAGTCAAAGAAGATCTCTCCAAGCAAGTGGACAACCTCGTCGCGCAGCTGAATGAAGCCAAGGACGACGCAAAGATGGTGCAGAAGAATGTGCAACTGCTCAAGGCTAAGTTGACCTCCAACGAAGCTGTACCTGCTTTAAGTAACGACAAAGCTCTATTGGAGAAAGTCCAGGCGCTCGAGGAGAAGAAAGAGAGTTTGGAAGCTGCTCTCGCGGAATGGACTGAACTGGCAAAGGTATGTTTGCCACTCCGTATCTTGCGGTCATAGTCACTGACAGTCACAGCGCTCCTACAAGGAATACAAAGACATGCTCCCCACGTACAGGGATGCTGAGAAACACCGCCAGGATGCTCGCGACAAGGAGTCACAGATTAGTGATCTCAAGCTCCAGCTTGCTGCTGCGAAGGCCTCCCAATCCAACGGAGTCGGCGCCGCTGGTGGTGATACTGCCTACTGGAAGCAGAAGTATGAGACACTTCTGTCCACCATTGGCTAGGTTACACCACGCGGCGAGACACTAGACCTCTACATGAGAGTCGCAAACGAAGAGAGACTCGAAGCGTCGGAAGCGAGCCTCACACCCAAGCAAATGTGATGATGGCTGCATCAAGGACGAGAAAGAGACCGGTCCCACGCTTTAGAGAAGACATGCAACAAATAGTGCGGAGAGATCGTAACTGGCTCACACATAACGTACTTCGTTCCAAAAATGCTCATGATATGCACGCAGTTGTTGTGACGTTGGGAAAAGAGTCATTGACATTGTCTTCGTATTCTTCGCTAACATCCCCCTACATCTGCCTATAAATCTACTCCCTCCGATTCGCACTTGTTCCCGGCAGAAAGCTTTGGGCTCCTGGATTTAGATTCTTGTTTTCATGTGCACCAGAGATCTCCGACGCTTCAGACGCCGGTGATAACAGACCCGATGGTAGATATTTTTCGCCATCACCATCATCGTCGTCGTCATCAAATCTTCTAAAAGAAGGTCCCGTAGACCGTGCAGACGACGAGCCCGAAGTGCTCCATGTCAACCCATCCCCAATACCTGACACTGCCAGCAGCGAAGAGAGTAGTTCTTTGTCAGACATGGCACGGGAGGAAGGAAGGAAGTGTTCGTTTTTTTCTTCTCGGTGATGTGTTTATGATAATTGTCGCACTTTTTGTTCGTCAAGGAGATTGGAAGTGCTGGTGGTGCGGTAATAATGTCCGGATTTGGAGAGTTGGTGCAGGGGTTTTGTAGTAGGTGGGTGCGTGCATGGTGGGTTGAGGCGTTTACTTGGTGCTGTGAATGTATGGACGGTTGGTGATGTTATGGTGGTGTGGAAGTGGAAGTGATCGGGGTGTAGTGGAAGGGTGTGGATGATGAACAAGACATGGAAGTAAATGGGCTGTGTGAATTGCTATTGCGTTCTTGCGATGTATTGAATCCCCAATTCTTTCCTTTGAACAGGATGACGCGGCTTCGCGATCACCTAATTGGGAATTCTCATAAGTTTCACCTTCGTTTTTGAATGTACTGCAGACTGGCTGACTAACACCTCGCCTTTCTTCACACCTGGAATCTGTTCCTTTCAACCACCTGCGTCCTGGTATGGAGTTCTCACATCATAACACACTGCTGTCCACGGATCGTGTTCGGCCCTGACATTGCTAATGCAGACATCTTGACTGAGATCTCTATCTCCTTTGATGCGAGTTTGTACCGTCTTGTCGTTCTTGGCTTGGCCTGTCCTTCTTGTGGGGCTGTCGAGGTGGGAGATCCGACTGGCTTGGGTGCGGATGTGGGTGAGGATGTAGCTGTGAGTGTAGCCGAGAGAACTTGGTTGTGGCTGGGGGAGTCTGTATCGAGGAGCTCAAGAGATGGTTGGGAAGAGAGGATAAGAGCTGCAGGCGTTGGTGACTGTGTGCTTGTGGGGGGGATCGGATCGTGATTTACAGTCGCTGTGAGATGGGGGAGGTTGAAGATATCGGTGTGGTGTAAGGGTTGAGACATTTTGAGTGATCTTGTGGATATCGAGCTGCGAGGCTTAATAGGGATTGACGTTCGAATTGGCTGGAATGAATATGTGTATGATCGTGTTGTGATATTGAGAGTACTTTAAAGTCACGGATTTTGTACCTTATATCGACGCGCTACACACTGGCAAAGTCCGTTAGCATTGTTGTAGCTTACCATTGTCGTCATGAAAAAGGCTTGGATGCAAGTATTGTTCTTCGTCCCAGATACCCGCATAAGAATGATAAAAGTGGAGCCCCGCGGAGACAATAGTACGTCAATGCTGAGGTGAAGATAAGTTCGGTGGTAGCACAACGCTCGAATGTTACAACACAACGTCTAGATATGGTGTTCGCACTTCATGGATTTCGTAAAGACGTTTGGGTATCATAGGTGTTCAACTGCTCTCCTAACCCAGCATGCTCCTCTTGCGGCCCCTCAATCGCACACCTTCTAGCCTTTTCAAAACACTCTTAGCGCCCTTGTAGCTTTTGCCGTATGCCTCCAGCACTTCGTGAAACAAGGGTTCGGCGGCAGGATGCGTGGCAGAAAAGGCGCGTTCGAGAACGTACAAGTCGACTGCACGGTCTTCGTCTTGGATTGTCGAAGACGTGAGACCAAAGTCGATGAGATAGATCTCGCCAGCTAGCGACTGTTGCTCAGAGCTCACTGGCGCCTCCTCAGGTATCTCCAGCGGCGGAGGATCTTCTCCCTTCATCGCCGCCTCACGCATAGCGCTCGTTGTCATCCTCCCTGCTGGCTTCGTTTCCCTGCTCTGCTTTTTGTCCGGGAATTTCAACATCAGGTTGCTCGTTGTCAGGTCTCCATGGCAGACTCCCAGTTCATGCAACTTGCCAACCTCTCGACCCACCCTGCCCATCAGATCCATGATCTCTGCCTTTTCGCTGCCACCCGCCCGCTCCAGTTGCCCCACATCACCGCCCTCAATGAACACCTGCTTCTCTTCCTCCTTCACTTTCTCAGCCCATGTGTCCAGCACACTCCTTACCGTCTGCCCATCGACGTATTCCAGAACCAGCCACCCCGCGTCTGCATCGCAGCCCAGGACGCCAGGTACGTTCAAACCCTCGCGCTTCACACGCACAAGACTTCTAGCCTCAGCGAGGAGGCGCGACCTCGTAAGGCGCTTATCGAGGGTGGGGTGTCGGTAGGGCTTTGGCGGGCGGTATTTTACGACAGCGGGCGTCCAGGGGGTAAGGAAGGTAGTTTTGTAGACGAGAGCTTCGGCGCCCTGGGTTATGGGTGTGAGGTCGTCTTGTGAGAACGGCGGCGGGAGGGTATGTAGCGGACGTTCTGTGGGCGGGTTCGGTGGGGGAGAGATAGGTGCGACGGGGGCAGGCTCCGTCATCGTGTGCGCACTGGGTGAGGAACGGTCGCTGAAGTGATACTGAGGATAGGGATAGCGGGGTGCAGACGTTGTGAGGCCTTCAAGAGCTCAAGGTGGTGTGGTGTAGTTGTCTGGATTTTTGGTTGCAGCTTGAAGAAGGAAGCTACTGCCCCGCGTCACTGTACCAACTTACCCCTCAACACCACGCGACTGCACATGAACCATCCGGGTCGCGCATAAATGGCCAGGAAACTCACGATGGCGCTGCAGAAAGTAGGATTATCTGCTGTTAGAGAATGAGAATACTGACTCCAAACGAAGAGCTCCTGCACTCCATGAATTACTGCTGGGGACAGAAGGAGCCACCAAATCGAAGGTAGCTACAATGTTCAAAACAGCTTGCATAGTCGAGCTAATCAAACAGCATCATTCAGTCCCGGTCGAATCGCGCTATGATGGGTTCCAACATTGCGCACGTGCTCACGCGTTGATTGGTCGCACCTCGATCTTCAATTCACCGTCACTTCTACACTCAACCTCAACAAATCGCAAAGATTACAGAACGGGGCAAAGACTGCTTCTAGACTACCAAAGCATAAACAGGCATCATCGAAAATATGTCACGACCTGCTGCAAGAAAGGCAGCGCCGAAAGGGGAGTACATCGAGACGGTGAGTGAACAACCTCATCTCAACTGTAGCTTTAACGTCACGTCGCGTCGCGTCCTATTCTCGGGTGCCGTCTTCTGTTGATTTCTACCATCATATGCTTTGGTCTCTCTATTGTCTTTTCGTGCCTTAATCATCGTTTCTTCCCTATCCGTCATGTTCAGTTGCTTTCATCGTAATGAACTACAAGCAAAAAACAACGTCGCCAATAACAACATCTGATGCCAGCTCAGGACTCAGGGAACAAAGTCTCCCGCCGCGCCGCCATAACGGGAACCGCCAACATCACTCTAGGCGGACGAACCGTCATCATGGCAGACGTGCAACTACGCGGCGACCTGCACCCCACAAGATCCGCACCCTCACAGTCTGGCAGAGAAACGACACCAATAAGTATCAACATCGGGCGCTGTACTGTAATATCTACGGGTAGTGTGATCAAGCCCCCTGCACGCATAAGCAGAGGGCAGGTGCATTACTACCCAATGAAGATTGGGGACAATGTGTTTGTTGGTACGTAGATCTTTGTTGCTTTCCCCTCCTCTGCTGGAACAGAAAAGAGAGAGAGGGGCTGGGAGACAGTCAGATAGTAGCTTACCATGACCAGGGCCCAACAGCACAATATCCGCCATCTCCATCTCATCGCACGTCCATATTGGCGCTAACGTCACTATCCAACCATTTGCTATCATCAAGGAGAATGTCAAGATCCTGCCACACACTGTAGTACCGACGAACATGGTCATCGCCTCTGGGTCAGTAGTTGGCGGGCAGCCTGCGCGTGTCATCGGTGAAGTAGGGGAGGGTTGGGGTGTTGGTGGCGGAGGGGCAGGAGGCGGACTGGGTGTGGGTGGTGGCGGGGAGGAGAAATGGGTCGAAGGCGGTGATTTAAGGGAACTGGTAAGGAGTATCAAGTAAAGCGGAACAGAGTGCAGTCAAGATGTAGCTTGTATTCTTGAGGGGAACCTGACATTTGGAGGCTGCCGGTCAGCATTCTTTGTTTTAGGGGATTCAGAGGATGTCACGATACCCAAGAAGACTCCTCAGCTTTGCACAACCCTTCAGCACACTCTCTCGTCAATGTACGCGAACACTTACCACAAAAGGCAATTTCAGCCCCCCTCCTCGTGCGGCAATCCTAGCCCCCACCGTCCCAAGTACTTCCAATTGCACCCACAACCAGAAACAATGGTCAAAGTAAAACGCCGTCAGACAACAACAAAACCGTTGAATGAAGCGGACCTGGAGACGTTGACATAATAACCGCCTCCGCCAAAAGAGGCAGGTGTAGCCTCCCCAGCCCGATCGGGGAATCCCCGAACGCGGGGAGAGCTCCCAAGCTACCCCTCCCCAACCCCACCCAGACGTTCCTGACAGCCGGACGACGGCGTGGTAAGAATCTAGGTCATGCGATGGGGCGCCCGATGAGGGTCCGTGTGAGAATTGAAGATGTCTTGATTCCTCGAATTTGACAATCGAATGCTTTCTTTAGACTCTAGAGCCGGTTTGCTTGTCAACTTTACTTCTTGACTTGACTGGAGAGTGAAGAATAGCTCGTACACGAAACGTCATTATGTCGTGTATGTATACCTACCCCTTTTTCACAACCTCACGCACCCCCCTTATGTGCTATGTGCGTAGTCGCTAACGCGTACCAGCGAAACACTTCATCCACGACCCAACGCACCTCGTTACCACGGCGCTGCTCAGCATCCCGCACACCAATCCCTCTGTGCGCTGCGATATTGAGAATAAGATCATCTACAGCAAGAACGCAAAGTCGCACGTCTCCATCGTTTCTGGTGGTGGTTCTGGCCATGAGCCGTCGTTTGCGTCCTTTGTGGGACATGGCCTCCTTAGCGGTGCTGTAGCGGGCACTATCTTTGCGTCGCCGTCTGCTGAGCAGGTTCGTCGGTGCATTCTTCATCGTGTGAGTAAGGAGAAGGGTGTCCTGGTTGTGGTGATGAACTACACGGGGGATGTGCTGAACTTTGGTATGGCGGTTGAAAAAGCAAGAGCCGCAGGGATCGAGGTCGATATGGTGGTTGTTGGGGATGATGCGGGCGTGGGGAGGGCCAAGGGTGGAAAGGTGGGCAGGAGGGGTATCGCGGGGACGGTGCTTGTTCAGAAGGTTGCTGGAGCGCTGGCGGCGAGAGGGTAAGTTTTTACTTGATAGTGTGGCGCAAAGGCGTGCTAACGTCGCGCAGAGCAAGTCTGAAGGACGTCACGCGGGTTGCGCAGCTGGTCGCTGATAACACTGTCTCGATTGGCTCGTCGTTGTCGCACGTCCATGTCCCTGGACGTAGAGAGCCAGAGGACGACGAGCTGAAGGAGGGCGAGGTTGAGATTGGGATGGGTATTCACAACGAGGCTGGGTCGGAGAGGAAGTCAACCAATCTGCCAGGCCTCGTGAAAACGATGCTCGAGCACTGCTTGAGCACTGCAGACCAGGACCGCAGCTTCTCCAGCATCAACGAAAAAGACGAAGTCGTTCTATTGGTGAACAACCTCGGAGGAGTCAGTCCACTGGAACTTGGAGGCATCACGAACGAGGTTGTTGAGCAACTGGAGGGTAATTTCGAGATCAAACCTGTGAGAATATTGTCAGGAACATTCATGACGAGCCTGAACGGTCTGGGTTTCAGTGTCAGTCTGCTGAAGGTAGTTGAGCTTCAACTCGGCGGTGGTCCTTCTCTACTAGAACTGTTGGACGCACCTGCGGAAGCGAGTGGCTGGTCTGCGGCCATCAGCAGCAGCACTTGGCAGAAGCGAGGGCAGATGGCGCAAGAAGAGAAGCAATCGGACGCGGAAGACATCCAGCCAAGCACGCTGAGAGGTGAGTGACGAAAACAATTTGACCTAAGCTGCATGATGCTGACTGGTTCTTAGTTGATCCTACGCAAGCCAAGTCAGCATTGACGACTGCATTGGAACGGCTCATTTCGGTCGAACCTGACGTCACAAAATACGACACGATAGTAGGCGACGGAGATTGCGGCATTGGCCTAAAGCGTGGCGCGGAGTGTGAGTTGTTCATCACGTGTTCTGTTGCCTGGACTGACAAGACGCAGCGATTCTGAAGATGCTCGAAACGGCAAAAGATACAGATGATGTGCTGATTCTCGTCAACAACATTATCCAGGTGGTTGAGGTGTCCATGGACGGGACGTCTGGTGCTATATATGCCATCTTCCTGAATGCGCTCGCTCACGGATTGCGACAGAATGCGCCTTCTTCACCGGAGCCAGTCAGCCCTGGGATTTGGGCAAAAGCCCTGGACTCATCGCTCAAGGCGCTTGGCAAGTACACGCCAGCTCAGCCTGGGGACCGAACACTGATCGATGCGCTGCATCCCTTTGTCCAAACATTGTCGAAAACAAGGAATATCGATGAGGCTGCAGCAGCGGCGCAGAAGGGCGCGCAAGGTACGAAGGGTATGAAAGCGAGCTTGGGCAGAACCGTCTATGTTGGAGGCCAAGGGTTCCAGGAGGTTCCAGATCCCGGTGCCCATGGCCTCGCTGAACTACTGCTAGGCCTGAGTGAAGGATTGAAGACGTAAAGTTGGAGGGTATCGCTTGATTGATTCGTTCGGTGGTGCTCGCCGGCGGTGCGATCGATATTTAACTTTTAATGCATTCCAAACTCCAAGATTGTGATCGATGTCGTCCCAGATCTGTCACCGCCATGCTTCCAGCGCGCTTAAGACAACAGAACAAGAATGACCGAGTCGCCACGGAGGAAACTGCCATCGTTAGCAGCCAGCAGGCAAGGGAGTGGGGCGTGACATACAGCTTCGAGATGAAACGATCCTTGTTGACCTTCCTTCCCTGAGCGCCGTTCGCTAACCGCGGGGTCTCAGTCCACATTTCCTTTGCGTTTTCGAGGACCATGTTGCAGTGGCGATCGAAGGCCTTGACACGGGCGAGGATCTTTCGGTTGTTTCGGCAGGAGATCAGAACTTGTGTGCGCGAGCGGACGGCGGTCTGGAGGATGGAGAGGGGTCCGGTGGTGAGCTCGTGCTCTTCGACTTGAGCAACCTCGTACTCACTGCGCAATTGTCAGTGCCTGCTTGTACGGGGTTTCAGGGTGCAGGGTGTACATACGTCAATTCTGAGCGCGGCTTGGAGAGAAGCTCTCTGTGGCATGTTAGCGCATGGGGTAATAGCCAGCAGGCGGGGGGGATACGCACTGGATCTTTGCGTCCACCATCTTGTTGATTGAGCGTGAAGGCTGAAGGGGAAGGGGGTGAGGTGTAATGCGAGGAGTGAAGCTTGGGATGGGTTAGCTGGTGCTGCAGCAGCTTCTGCGCGCGGATAACAGGACTGTTGCTGGTCGCAGAGGTGTCGCAAAGACTCGGAGCCTAGCGCACGTGACGCACAGACAGGGCGAGAGGGACTGACGAGCTATAGAGGAGCGGGATACCACGGCAACGCGCTTGGATGGAGTCGTTTCGGCGGTTGCAGGCGTCAGGCAAGAAGTTGAAGTCAGCTAGCCTCGACGCAAAGACGCTAGTGGGGGTCTTAGTCAGCCGTGTCTCCCAATCAACGCGTCGCACCTCACCGCGCTTAGGTCTCGCTTTCGAGAACGACTACATCGTCATCGCGACGCTCTCCCACCCTCGCTGTCTGTCGCTGCACGCATGGCTGCCTGTTGGAGCTTCTAAACATCTCCAACGACGCATAAAGCGCTTCACGGCCCTTTTTACGACACTGCTCTCGGTATCCAGAAAGCTTTACTTGCGTTGCGCGGTTCACGTCGCGTGCTCGAGCAATGATTGCCCAACCTCGCGTTCTCTAGTGTGGATCCCGCGATCTCGATTTCCACCCCTTCATAACGCGACTTCGACCTCTCGCCTTCTCCACAACACGGCCAGCCTACCTTCGGTCAATTCCTAGGCAGCCATGTCGACCCCCTCCACCATGGCCGTGGAGAACCTGCAGCAGGCTTCTGCGTCGCCTGCTGCCAACGACGGCGACGGCGACGGCACCGGCGACATACCGCGCCGTTCAATGCGAGGCAAGCATGTGTGGCACCTTTAATCGCTCCTGTCTAACTGAGGGGGCTCTACAGTCAAGGTACTCTACACATTCGACGACCAGAACAAGTCAAACTGCCTCGCTCGTCTGCCAAACGCTCTGAGCGTCCCCGTTGTATCTCTTGATGAGAACACGCAGGTCGGCGTCATCGAGCTCAAGACATGCATCCAGGCCATTGTCGCTGCGAGGTACGCTCATCACACTGCGTGCTGGAGCCTTGCAGATCACTACTCACCATCACAGCCCCGAACTCACCGCCAAACTCGGCCACGACTACACCGTATACGCCTACGATTTCTCCGAATACGAAACCCCTCTTGTCGGCCAAGGAATGCTGTCGTGGATCCTCGCATCGGCCTCGCCCACCCCCAATGCCCCCGCCGAGGACTCGCAAACCATGGTAACCGGTCGCGTGTGCAACAACATCTTAGGTCTCTTCTCCAACGGCATCAAGGAGACTTTGGAAGTCAAGCTCAAGCTTGTCCCTGTGCCGACATCTATGCAGAAGGAGTACGTGCAGAACATGGAACGCTATCACAGCTTGAGCCAGATCATGCCTGAAGGCTTCGACTACAGCGCCTGGTCAGACTTTCTGAAGGAGAACCCAACCTTGGGCCAGCTGGCCCAACCGACGCCGGACACCCCTGCACAGCCCCCGTACCGTTCGTCCACGGGCGGCTACGAACCCTTCCACCAGATGCTCACACGGCACAGTCCGTCACAGGAGCCTGTCCGGACCGATTCCTTCTACAAGCAGTCGAACGCATCCTTCATGTCTCAGCAGTCGCGAGCCTCAAGCCCTGCCAACAGCAACGCTTCGTTCCGCCATGTTCCCTACAACCCTGATCCTCGACCGACATCACGGGCATCCGTTCGGAGCGAGATGTCCACGCACTCCCATCAGTACCAGGCTGATCCGCACTACATCATCGAGCGCCAAGAAGACGGCCCACCAAAGAAGAGGGCACGCATCACTCAGGCCACAAGACCCCGGAACACACCTCTGACAGCTCGCAATGACTCTCTGCACAAGACTGCCGCCACAGCCTCGTCTGTATGGCTCCACAGACCAATTGCTGTCAACGCAGCCTCCAACCTTGCTGATGCCGAGTTACACCCCCGTGCACCAACACCCCGACCGGGCGACATGGCCTTTGGAACGCGAGGACCCCGAAGACCACCAGCTCCAAGCGCTTTGCGACACGGGTCTATGGATGCAGGGAGGCCATACACATCTCCATACGACGCAAGTGTCTTTTCCGACACTGCCGCCGACTCGGGCGATGAAGAAAGGGACGGAAGTCCTGATGACACCCCCAGAGACATGCCATCCTCGCCACCTGTCGTCTCTCAACGCACCTCACCTACACCATCTAGCCCAGCCCTGCCGACCTTCCCCCAGCTCAACGACTCGGGCTTTGTTAGCGATGTGGCATTAGGTAGAGACGAAGACAACACCGAGAACGGGAACAGGATACAGGATGGCAGTGATCTACCAACGGCACCGGAGATGGCGCAGAAGCGCCGCCAGCAGAACATGCCGCCTTGCGGCGAATCGCGCTACAACTGGCAAGAAGTCACTCCGGGCCCAACAGAGCGGCTGCCTCAAACCTACATCCCCCCACCGAGGTCTTTCTCACGTGCCCCTTACAAGCAAGTCGCACAAAGCATCGAAGCGGAGTCCGGAAAAGCAAAAACTGTACGATCGAACTCTTCAAGATCGAAAGCGCCAGGCTTGCCTCGGTCTTACACGCTACAGGAAGGGTCGAATGCCAGTGTACCGGCCGCGAGAATGCGACAGCCGCCCACTGATTCATTCCCCTTCCCTCCCCTTGAACAAGCACACTCAACTGGAAAAGCTGGCTCGCCAGATTCTATGATGTCTCAAGGCTCGCCCGGGAGTGAAGCTGAAACGCAGATCTACAGCCGCGAAGCTACGCCTAATCTCCCGACACAACGACCTAGAACAACAAAGCCAAGAGGGCTCCCTAGATCGCACACCTGGTCTGGTACTGGAGAGCCAATGTCAGACGCTCCTACGCCATCCGACTCAATGGCTACCGAAACTAAAGCTCCGCGAAGCGGATCACACGCCAAGCGAAAGAAGTTTATCAAGGACAAGCTCCAAAATGCGCTTGCAACCGGAGATATGCCTGATCACTGTCACAATTGTGGCGAGATCGAGACTCCAACCTGGAGGAAGTCTTATACTCGCATTGAGTTTGGTACACCCGAAGGCATTGAGTTGTCCTCTACAGGCATCGTGGCCTACGAAGTTATCGAGCCTACACCGGAAAACGGCAACGAGCTGATGTACCGCGTCTACAGGAACAACATCACAAACGAAGAGAAGCAGTTCAACATGTACGAGACGCTGAACTTGTGCAACCCATGCGGCCTATGGCTTGTCAAGAAGGGCCACTCACGTCCACAAAGGGTGTGGGACAAATCTTCAAAGCCGACTAAGCGCAGGAATCCGGGGACGAGCACACGCACCAAGCCGCTATGCCAGAACGACGACATTGCATCAGATGCTTACATACCACACTCGGATGCTATGGGCCCAGATGAACAGCACGCAGTTGTTGTGTCTTTTGACGGCCAAGCCGACAAGAACATGCCGCCGCCGCCGTCCGCCGGGCCACGCGCTTCAAGCCCCCCAACGAACAGTAACGATGCAAATCAAGCCGAGGCACACGCCGACGCTGAAGCTGAAGCCGCATTGCAGCGAGCCATCCAGTCTAGTCCTGCTGGATTTCGAAAGAAGAAAGACTCGTCAGTAGACGTCGACCCTGACCTGACCCCCAAGCCTACCCGTCGGCTGCTTTTCCCCTCTCCTCGCAAGACGGGCGAAACAAAGTCACTTGATTTCGCACAAGCAAGCTCAACCACATCGAATCATCACATAGCTCACAGCACCACCGATGACAAAGAGGAAGAACCTGAAAATCCTCGATGTGAGCGATGCAAGAGACTCAAAAGAGGCTGTGACCGTAAGCGACCATGCGGACGCTGTACTTCATCGGGCCTCGACTATGATGATTGCATACCGTGCAAGGTGCCAAAGAAGACTTGGTTCGATCACCCTGTCGTACCTGTCGCACCTGTCGCGCCTGTCGTGTCTACTGCTCCTGCTGTACCTGCTGTGTCTATCACGGCTGCTTTGCCTGCAGCGCCTGTCGCGGCTGATGCTCCACTGCCAGTAGTTACAGATGAAGGAGAGGTTGACAAAGAGAACTGCCCTCCACCTGCTCCCATCGAGGAACAGGACGACTTGGCATATCTATTTGAGACGCCAGGTCCCGCGAAAACTACGCCAAGGAAAGACGAAACTTTCGCTGAACTTCTCAAAACCCCGACTCCAGGCTCTCGTCGTCGCGTGCCACTTACTCCAAGACGGGGCGCTGACGATGCCGAGAAAGTGATGACGCCGTCACGAAGCATCTTTACGCCACGGACCATGCGCTCCGCAACAGTCGCTCCGGAAACACCTTTCACTCGACAACTCAACGCAATGTTGTCTGATGCGATGAACTCCTCTCCTTCTCAAGTGATGGACTTCTCCGCCTTTCCAGTGTTCGGGACGCCTGGCCGCGCCACTGGCGCGCAATTTTCAGACTTCCTTAACGACGACTTCTTGTCCAGCGACATGCCCGTATCGAGCTCCCCGGCGAAAGCGGGCATGTTAGGGCTTGGCTTTGATTTGTATGAAGATCCGAACACATCATCTGTTGGCCTGTGGAACGATGCAAATATGTTTGGCAGCGACGCTATCATGCTTGATGTCGACAACGACACCAAGGGTGGTTCAGACATGGCTGATGGTTCTGGTGCGACCACCATGCTTAAAATGACTGTTGGTGGCATCACGGTAGACTTTGCCTCGATGATCGAGGAAGTCGTTGGTAACAACGATGAGAACGCAAGTGCGGACGATGGACAGCAGCCACGTGCTGATGTGATTGAGACGCAACCTGGCCCTGAGGTAATCAAGGCACAGCTGGGCACAGAGCTCACCGAGACGCGAACGAGTCCGGAGGCAACGAGTCAGGGTCTGGCACAGACGCCAGAGGCTCCTGACGTGGAATAGATATGATAAGACGACCTGACGGCTCATGCCGACTTGAGCACTTGGATTTTTAGGCGGCGTTTTACAGCGACTTGCATTTACATAGCACGGCGTGGCCTACGCACAAAGCAAGGAGGCATGATTTGAAGACATACCAGCGACATTGCGAACAGCAGTCGGGTAGATAGACATTTTAGTATTATTATGATCTCTTTTACGGAGGTCTGCAACACCGAATCAAGAAGATACTTACCATATGAAGATCTGAAGCTCCCCTCCATCTACATACTGGGTAAAAACGACATCGATCATACATTGATCGTCCTCCCAAAGCAAGTCTAGTTTCACGAAGTGTTTGCGCGCTCTTGTTCGTCTCAGCTTCCTCCGCAACCATCTGCTCTGACTCGAGCAACAACAGTGCAAGCCAAAAAAGATGAGAGATCAGCGCCCCTGCGGTGCGATGGGTGCCCGAGGGAAGATAAGCTCCACCTCGTTCAGGCAGCCTTGAGCATCCCGTTGCGGTCTTTCCTTTCTTGGCCGAAACAAATCCCAGAGTGTGGTTCTAGAATAAACACAATCTCCACCGACGCCCGTCGGAGTGATGTCAGAGCGTGGTGACCGGGATCGTGGCATGAATCTGACAAGCACGAAACAGCGTAGCGTGGCTGTCCACCGGGATTTGCGTGGTGGGTCCGCATGCACTTTCCCTTTCGCAGGGTACGCGCCGTTCCTCCACTTTGAGCGTTCCGCCGCTTGGCACCTGCAGCTGCGACTTGAAACCCCCTAGCGAGTCTCGTGCCTTTTGTTGCTCACCACTGTCACGTCCCCACCCAACCACGTATGCAGTCCCAAAATTCAGCACCACTTGCGAGTGGGTGCAGTACAGCGTTGCTCCTGGATGCGGGAAACACTTTTCTTCAAAAGAGGAACGAGCAACTCGGCCCTACCCTGCGGCGCTCACTGTCCAGGGTGGCGCCTCAATTCATCTGCCAGATTTTCTCCGCCAATGTCTGGAGCGGATTGCGTCGAGGTGAGGTTCTCATGACCTCGACTTACGTGTGCTTAGGGCTGGCTGAACTACGCAGATCATCAAGCTCCAAACACTCTCCCGACGAAGGATGCGTGACCAGTTGACACCTGTAGCGAACTGTAGCGCAGTTGTCGCCGGTGTTCGCGATTCACACCCACGGACAAACCCGCTCCGGGCCTACTGCTGCCATCGATAGATTAACGTGCCCCATCCCGCCTAAGCCTCCATTCGGCTAGCAAGCCACGAGTTTCCCCAGGATCTCGGACTGAACACACATTTTGGTGCGACAAGGCCCGAGGAGCAAGGAACGGTTGTTCCACCAATTCCTTTTGAGCAAAACTCATTTCGACATCCTGGTCTAGAATCCACGGCATCTGCTGATTGATGGCAATGCCTTGAATCTGAGAAGCCACCGATGCTCGTATGGCCATGCGCCTGGGAAGGCTCCTTTCTTTTCCCCCTCTTTTGTGTTTTTGATATTACCGTTGGCGCTGCCTACCATTCGTCTCTCGTTCTTATCCTTCCCTTCTATTGATATCTGTGTTTCGAATGTTTGGCGCCCTGGACCAACATGTAACTATGCTCTCGCCACGAGATCACGACGGATCAGGTCACGGCTACGTGAACCCAGAAGTACCGTTGAACATTGGTCTGTGGACGTTATATGCTGGCGCTACTGCTTTTCTCGCGCTGCGCGTATGGATCAAGATCACGAGGCGCCATGGACTGTGGTGGGATGACTGGATTCTGCTTGTGACCTGGGTACGTGTTGCGTTATGATGAAGCCATGCAACCTAGACTGACTGTTGTCAAGATTATCCTCTCAGTGAACAACACTCTCATCTCAATTGAGTATGCGACAGGCTATGTTGTTGACAAGTGGGACGACCGCATGCAGATTCTTATTAACGTAACCTCTTGTGGTACCCTCATAGGGCAGGCCCTGAGTAAAACAGCATTTGCTGTGACTTTGTTGAAGCTCACCAAAGGCTGGCCACAGTGGATTCTCTGGTTCTGTATCGTCACTATGAACGCCTACATGATTGTCAAGTGTATCTTCCAATGGGCGAAGATCATTGACAAGCCGAGCTACGATGTTTGGTACCGACTCAACTTCTACCTGGACTGGACGTTTCGCGAGAACTTTAAAGAAGGTGGCAATGGTAAGCAACCTTCAGCCTTCTCATCCTCTGCTTCGTTAACATGGCAATAAGTTTACAACATCATCATGGATTTTGTCATGGCCACTTTCCCATGGCTCATCACTTGGAACCTGGACATGCGCAAAGTCGAAAAGGTTGGTCTATGCTTGACCATGAGCCTGGGAATGATTGTTGCAATCATCGCCGCAATTCGGACTGGCTGGAAGGATGGCGGCAACCCCAAAGATGAATGGTATTTCTGGCGAAACGCGCACTCGAACATCTGGTACTCCTCGGAGATCGTTGGCACAATCATCGTACAGTGCATTCCAGTATTACGGCCGCTTATCCGCGATATTCACACCTCCTTGACATCAAAAAAACTCGCTTCACACGGAGACACTACCGTCCGCCGCAGCAAGATGCCTGCGGGATACATAACTAGCAACCACAACGCAAGAGCGTACTCCGACACGAAGGAGAATACAGTCAACGACGATTCGATACCTGACTCTTGGGACAACCAAGGCATATACACGCGGAAGGATTTCGAACTGACCACTGTGGAAGTCAAACGCAGTCCGCAGTCGATGGTTTAGACACTCGATTCAATTCATTCATTTCTTGAAAACATTACAATTCGGATTATCGTCACTACGATTACACACCCGGCCACCGGTCGTGCATTCTCAACAGGCAGTATTGAGCCAGCGCATGCTCATTTGCAGCATATCCACTCGCTCGATCATGGATGCGCCATGCATGTCACAGCAGCACAGCATATCCTGAAACCTCAGATTTCAACACGTCCACGACCAAAAGTGTCCGACAATGGCATACAGCCAGCCACCCAACCTCGACACGACGCGCCCAAGACTTCGTGCAACCGAACCAGGTTTCAGGGATACAGGCACAGTCCACAGAAAAACGCGCAAAACGGTCCGTGTAACGGCAACCGATTGCGCAGCCTCAGCACGGCTGCGACCCAGGGCTTGATGAGGTGACCCTGGTCTTGGCTGTCGGCCTTGGCTCCGGCCTGCAGCGTGGCGCGCGGCGCGGACAGGGGCAGGGGACCATGGGCTTCAAGGAAGGCAGGTGGGAACGGGTGGTGCGCATAGCGGGAATGAAGGCAAAAAGCAAAAAAGGAGCGTTACGTATACATGCAATTGTTTGACCCAACGACCAAGAACTCAAATTCAATAATTGACTTCGGCACATTGCCATCTCTCAATCTCCACAGCCCCCTCGCTTGCCTTTGCGCCGCGCATGGTCCGTCATTGCTTGTGCGGCTTGTATTGACATGTCTCTCCACCGAGCGCCGCCTCACAATTACCAGTAATCTTGTCAACCGACCTCGCCTCTGCAAGGCCATTCAACTGCAACGTGCTCCGCGGATCCACTTCATCTAGAATTGACCAAGTGCGTGCATGCTGTTGCTGCGCGTGCAGGAGGCAACAACGTTCGCGCAGCACCCGCATTTCCCCCCGTGTCTGCATCTCATCCCATCCCATGCAGTCAGCACGGCTCAAACCGACAACCCGCCCAAAGGGCAAGGTGACGCGACACACACCATGATAGGCATGTACGCCATCGCGGTGCTCGATCCACCTCGATGGCGGGATTGTGCTGTGAGTGTTGACTCAATCCAATAGACACTATAGTCCAGGACCCGGTGTTCTGAGAGGCGGTCCGTTACAGATAGACCTCCCCCGAAGAACTACCGCGTCAGTATACGCTGGGTGCCTATAGCCGCGCGTGGCTGGGGCAAAGGGTCGTTGTTCGCGGCGTGAACACGCTGCCGCGGAAGCACCCCTTCGCTAGGGAAATATACCGCGGGTGTTAAGACCTGGGGTCGGGATGATAGAGAGTGGAAGGAAGGTGGGAACTGTGCCGTGACAGGAGTGTGTACGAGCTGGGTGGTGGTGGTTCGGGGTAACGATGTCGCGATAAGGAGGTGGTGTCTGCTGCTGTAGCATTCAGTGTTGACTGTGTTGAGTTTTGCTCTGGTTAGAGGTAAGTAAGAGTTCGCTGTGTAATAGAAACCCTGTTTGGTTTTTGGTCTATGCAGAATGGTCCAGTCACTCGGGTCCTGCAACGGCGTTGGTACGATCGATTTGGACATCTGTTTATAGTCTGCCTCTTAATGCATCGAATATCGACCTGCTGCATGGACACCTGCGTTTCACGACTAGACTGTAAGAACGAGAAACGTGAGGTCATTGCTACGATCTCAAAGGCTCCCATGTAGATACGAGATTTTGAGTTTCAGAGCTATCGGGAGGTTTCTGGTTGTCTCCTTGGTACAATGTGTTGCACTGCTTCTTTCGCGACGGGAAGTACAGCCATGTACAGTCCCAGAATTTGTAGGTGCAGTTGTGAGTGAGTGAATGCCGCCCTAAGGAAGGATGTAATTAGTATACAGCTGTACAAGGACGGGTAACGTTTTAGGATGGAAAAAAGCAAAGGTTTTGATTACAAGGAAGCGTTGCAGAATTGCACAGGTTTTGGTAAATTCTGCTTGTCACTCACTGCTAAAGCATTAGTCAATGGACCAGAATGTTTAGGTCCGAGCGCTTACCTTTGAGTTCTTTCAGGTCTTGATCATCGATTGATCTTTTCTGCCCCAGGTGGTGGTGGAACGGGTGGAAATCTGGTCGCGAAGTCGATAGATTTTGCTTAAACGCAAAATGTTCGTCTGCCAAATGACAAATTTTCAGATTCCAGGCTTCATGCCCTTGGTCGCTCGATACTTCCCAATCGCACAATGGACAAATTTCTGATCTTGGCAGCGTCCCACCGCGGAAGTGATCGAGATAATGGACAGACCACTCTTCATAGTCTCAACTTAGGTACCGGCAATCGAGAAACCAGAAGACGCACCCATATATAGGCGCAGAGATCTCTAGTAGTGGCTGCACAAGCATACCGTCAACCTCTTCGAGAACGGGATATCCAAAGAGACCCTTCACTAAATCAGTGGCGATGGAGTTGTTGGTAAGGAGAGCTGCTGTAACCAATTTTGCACCAAAAGCTGGGTTACTGTAAAGACTTGGGATGTCCTTGTCCAAACGCTCATCAGCATGGCCGATATAGACCAAACGATCTTGATGTTCCTGCCTCCGATCAACAGGTTCCAATTCAGCCACAGGAGATGACGGCTTTTGAGGTTTATCTTTGACCTTTTTGTGCTAGCCTAGTCAATAGACTATCAATGTGTAGCTTCTATACTTTCTGATCATGTCTTCCAGGTTCTCCTTTCCATGTATCTTCTGGACATGTTGTGTGAAATTATCGAATCTAGGTCAAATTTTGTTTCTGCTCTTACAGGGCTCAGCCATACACACAGAGCCATGGTCCCTATTGATCTTATGAACGCTCTTGTGGTATCGATACAGTCTTTGGAGTTGGAGCCGACGCGGTCAAGTCTACAAGGCCAGGCGTATCCCAACTTCAAAGGTTTACATAGCCAAACGCGAAGCTTGTATGGAAATCTGCGATTAGCCTCGCAGTACGTCGGTGGATCTCGAGGCCATGGTGTCAAGCTTCGCTTGGGACACCGGAACTCAAAGATGGAGGGAGATGACGATCCGACGAAACACAGTCCTTTTCATCTTGCTTTTGGCAAAAATTCAGTATTCCCATGGCAGTCAGCAGACACACGCTATGTTTTCGACAATCTCAGTAAGGTAGTTATGTCGCTGGAAAGTGCATGGTGGTAATGTTCAGCAAACACAGAACTCCCTCCATACGACAATGGCTGCCGCCCGCGAACCTACCACGTTTATACTCGGCACCACACAAAAGCACATACAGAGACTTTGCAAATCAATTGCAACAGGAAATTGCTTCAGATACCTCCTTGATAGCAGAGAGAAAAGATACGACATATACTTGCAAGCTTCGAGAGGTTGTGAACAGTATCAGCAGCAGTAAGCCGCTCACTCATAGCGTCAAATTCTTAAAAACGAAGTCCAAGTTCTTAGGCGCCTGACACAACACGACATATCCCGCAACTCTAGAACACGCCATGGTTGGGTGAGAGCTGGGGTGAGGATAATGTCTATTTCATCCATAGGCCTGAAACGCATGGAAAATCGCCTTACGAATACTCATAAGTACAGCGAGCGCTATCTCCAATGTTTGACGGCTGTGATATCCAAGCTCAGCAAAGAATATACAAAGTGATTTGCAGCCAGACACTTCTCAACTCCGGTATCCTGCTGATCAAAACCTGGTACGGTAAAACCATCAAAGAGCTGGAAACTGAGTCTGATCGAGATTCCCAAGGCACCCCGAATACAGCTTGATGTACAGCTCAGCGGCTCATAGAGGAGGAGTCGATGCCGGCAAACACTACTCTGATGCGGTGCGACGGTGCACACACTGCGACTGCAACCGGAAGGATGTGAGTCTTGAGGATGAAAGCTTCCAGCAAGCCATTTTTGAGGGCGCTGTAACACCTCTTGGGATGACTTTCCGACAGTTCAGTGGACACTTAGCCCAGAAACTCTGATAGATTCGATGGCAAGTGCGATATAGATGGCATAGTTCTACGTGAATTTCACATACGACCATAGGACGTTGAAAACAAGTTCACCGTACCGCTCTACCATTCTTATTACTACAAAGTTTTATCAGGTGTTGCTCTGTTATCAAAAAAGTAATTAGTATCCGCAGATCAGGTTAGTGGCCGGGTAGGGGGCTGTCCAAGTTTAGGGGTCAATTATATCTCCAAAAACAGAGCCGCTCGGAATAACTACTAAAGGGAGGTGCCTGAACGGATTGGAAATACAAGTTGCCACACCTGGGATTTTCTTGTTGTAAGAGATCAGTAGATGCTCAGTGCAAGCAACTCGTATTTCCAGTCCGTTCAGGCACCCACTTGTATTAGTAAAGAGAGCGTACATAAATAGCTGCGATCTCTGCTATCTCTATCATCTCTATCATCTCTTTCATCTGAGTAACAACACAAATAGTCGTCACATTGTTATTATTGAATCGCCTCTTTTGCACTCTAAAAGCCCAAATCGCAAACATGGTTTCGCTCAACATTAAAAGCTTAGCTACTACCGTCGCTATCTTTATACTCCCTGCCATTGGTGCGCCAGCACCTTCGACCGCAGATCCAGGATGTCATATCGTTCCCGTTAGTTATACGTATAAAGATACTATATGCCCCTCTGGTGCAGGTGTAGAGACTCTTCAATGTAATCCAGGCCAACAACTTGGCCGAAATCTTGGGTCTACAACCAGCCGAGACTTTGTAAAGAATACCTGCACAGTTACAGTCAATGTATGTTGTTCACTAAGCACCTGAAGTTAACCCTCCCACATATTAGTTTTAGTAACATATGCTAACATAAACTTTGCAGTTCCAGTGCTGTGTACACTCGTGATAAAATCAAATCCAAACAGCCAGTGCTTAAGAGCCAACCGAGAAGGACCTAGGAAGAATTCGCTCTTCGCTTATCACGTTCTGTCACAGTTTCGGGTTTCTCCTACTCTGCATCTGCAGTCGCAACTCACCTTTGGTAGAGGCGCGATGCCTAGCTAGGGCTAGCACTGTTTACAATCACTTACCTGTATATACTGTTTGTAGCCTCACACAATACAACCTCAGTTCAATCCTTTAATTCTTCCTGCACGCAATTCTCTTTACATTCTACTACTAAACTACGGTCCCTGCATAGCAACCTTATGTAAAGTTAAGGTATCATTAAATGTATGCTAATACTACTAGGTTGCGGCAGGCGTAGAACGTTAAGACACAGCTTCAACGTTAAGAAAACAGCTCTAATACCTGCTAAGCCTAGCAGGTTTTACTTAGTGCTTATTAATAGAAAGTAATATAATAATAATAATATAGAGCTTGCTTTTCTTTACAAAATAAGCTTTTAAACTTTAAAAAAGGTTTAATATTAGTTTAGTTATTAAGCGTAGCAGTTAAAGAACTTAATTTTCGTAGCTAAAAGTCTAAGACGCTATGTTAGGGGCTTTCTACCTTAGGCATGCCAATTCTTAGGAACACCTTAGAGCAACAATAGTTACCTCTTAGAGCCTACACACACGTATATATTCTTCTAAATCCTTAGAGGCTTAACCTCTAAGGATTTGTCTCTTATCTTATCTAATACTATACATTTTTGTTCTATCTCTTGCCTACCTGCAGTGCTCTTACAATTTAAATCCTTTATACTCCCTCTTAGAAGAGGTAGTTAAGAGATATCTAATTTTTTCTATACCTATTATAATAATTAGAAATTAATATTGCTAACATGCTACTAACAATAACAACGTACTAGACTTACAACAGCCTAGCTCTAGTAGCAATCTAACAGGTGCCTAGAGGTATTCTATACATAATATAGTAGCAAACTTATTACTACTAGGCATGCTATAGGTTAAGACAATGCCTAGTATATCTAACAACTAAGTGTTAGGTCCTACTAAATTAAGAGATAAACAGGCTTATAGCTCTACTAGCCCTCCAACAGGTGCGCTATCCTATCTAAGCTAGATAAACCTAGTAACTAGTTTAAATGTAGACTCTCTAACTACTATAAAGACGCCTAGAGTAGAACCTATAGCTATCCTAACTACAGGCCAGCCTTTATTCGTTAAGCAACTCCTTAAGAACCTTTTTAAGGCAGAGCTTGCTAGAGCTACTAAGGCTAAATTAGCTATTTAGAGGAACTAGATCAACTAAGCCTTACAAGCCCTAGGCTTAACTAAGAGCAGAAACTAGTTAGAACCTAACTAGCTAGCGTTTAATAAGGCTAGAAAGATTATCTAAGTATTAAACAACATTTAACCTAAACCTAAGCTAGGTACTAAGAGCAGAGCTCTATCCCTATAGCAAGTAGACTAGTAGATTAAGAACCTTAAGACAGCCTTCTAATACGCTTAGGTGTTAGAGGACTCTATTATAAG
The DNA here is from genome assembly GCA_004335155.1 of Ascochyta viciae. Classification (NCBI taxonomy): domain Eukaryota; kingdom Fungi; phylum Ascomycota; class Dothideomycetes; order Pleosporales; family Didymellaceae; genus Ascochyta; species Ascochyta viciae. The sequence continues at coordinate 25,724 of SATY01000426.1, forward strand.
AACCTACTAGGCTATAAGTACTATTTAGTTTAGCATCTATTGTAAACTAATCTAACAACAGATTAACTAGGGATCTATCTAATTATAGTCTAACCTTAAGGTAGAGAAGAAGCAACTTATACAAGACTCTATCCTTACTAAGTACAAGAACTATACTAAGTTCTTTAACATTAAGTAGAGAGAAGGCAATACAGTTAACACCTTTCTAATGCTATTAAATTACTAGAAGTTACTACTACTGCATAGCTTCTTTAAGTTTAAAAACAGTACTAAAGACTACAACTTTAAAATTGCTTTTGTATAGTCTAAAACTCTGCCTTACCTTTAGCAGGAAATCTAGCGTAATAGCAGCCTAGACAATATCTAGTAATAGTAGGAGTTTAAACAAGCTCTCTGTAACACAGAGATAGCAGCTTATTCTATAGTTACTTATAAAAGTAACAATGCTAACTATAGCAAAAGGCATGCTATATCTTCTAATTAGAAGGGGAATAAGAAACATGCTAGCTGTAGAGGTACACTATCTTATAGCTAAGGTAATAGTACCCTAGTAGCTACCTAATCTAATAATAGTAATAATAGCTAGAGTTAAAACAAAGACTAGAGTAGCTAAAAGAGTTACTAGAAAAACTATAGTAGCTATAACTCCTACTACAAAGAAAGTAATAACAGAAACTCCTAGTTATTAGGAGAGTTAGGAAAAGAGAAGCCCTAGTTGCTAACTTATTCTAACTATAACTAGAGCCTAAAACTAGAAGGAAATAAACCTGTATTGTAGTTACTGTATCTCTCTAGGACTCTAATAGGTCCTTAACGCTGCTTTAAGCCCTCTATAACTTAGAAGCAGAGCTAAACCTTATTAGCTAGTAAGTAGTAGATAATCTCTACCTAGAATATAAATTGTTCTATTAAAGGCTAGTAGCTACATTTCTTAATAGTAACTACTTAGACATCTAACAACTCTATAATCTAACTATTAATTGCCTAGACAGTAATAGTATAGTTAAATCTATAGAACTATAGAAGTTCTAGTTAGCTACCTTTAAGAGATACAACCTAGTACTAGGCTACTTAAAGTTAGTATCTACTAACCTATGTATCTGCTTCTCTAAAGACACATACAAGTAGTTCTCTAACAATATAAAGAGAGTACACCTTACTACTGCATAGAATCTATTCTACTCTATAGAACTAGAAGAAAGAGCATACTTAATGCACCTAGGTAACCTAGTCTACTAAGTTCTAGAGGAGACAATTAACAACCTTTTAGAAAGTAACTAGGAAGGTAGTAGACAACTACTAGCCTAGGGGCTAAGCAGAGACGCTGTTCTTAACACAGAATACTTCTATAATAAGAGACTCTTCTAGCTCTAGAACAAAATGCTTAAAGTTATTAACTACCTTTAGCATTGTGTTACGTAGCACCTAGATCTATTGTAGCTCCCTAAAGCTACGCTAGCAAATAGGTACAGCGTACTACAAGGTATAGTAAGTGTAGAGTAGAAGCTACATAGACTAGTAGTAAGGGTAGGAGAAGAGCTGCATAGACTAGTAGTAGGTATAGAGTAGGAGCTGCATAGGCTAGAAGTAGGGGCAAAGTAGAGGCTGCATAGGCTAGAAGTAGAAGCAGAGTAGAGGCTGCATAGACTAGTAGTAGAAGCAGGGTAGAGGCTGCACAGACTAGTAGTAGAGGCAGAGTAGAGTAGAGTAGAGTAGAGTAGAGTAGAGTAGAGTAGAGTAGAGTAGAGTAGAAGTAGGTAGTACACTTATCTTAGTCCTAGTATTAAATATATACATTTAATATAAGTAGTAAAGGTACTAAAGAACTAGTATAAGGTAAGTAATAGTTATTACAGCTATTTATTATAGTTACAGTTTATTACAGTTATAGTAAGAGATAGTTATTATAGCTATTTATTATAGTTATAGTAAGAGATAGTTATTACAGCTATTTATTACAGTTATAGAGAGAGGAAGTTGTAATAGCTATTTATTATAACTATAAATCTAGGATTTACTAGTACTATATTAGCTTAGCTCTTTTCTAAGGTCTTGCTTCTTGCTAAGATAGTGTTACTAGAGGCTCCTTCTTAGCACTACTGCTGTTATCTTCTACCTCTATAACTTTTTTATCTTTACTTATACAATTGTCTGTATCTTTACTTAAACAAACCTTTATATTAGCACTAGGGCAATCCTCTGTATCTGCACTAGGACAAGGAGGTAGCTTAAAAAGATCCTCTACCTTATCTATTTTAGGGCCTCCTTCCCCTTTCTCCCCCTCTTGCTGCTGCTCTAGAGAGAAATAATCCTTAAGAATTATAATCTAGCGTATCTTTATAGCCTTAAGCCTACGCTGTTAATTCCTAATTATATCTCTTATAGTATTAAATACTTACTTAACTCCTACTTCTATAAGTAGTACTATCTAGCCCTTGGCCGTTTTGTGTCTTGATTTTGTGGCTAGATTTTAGAAGGAAACTTATCTAATACATTTGCAACAGTGCTACAAACAACAGTGATTACAGCAACAGTATCGCCTTACACTCCCTAGAAGTCAATTCTTCTAAACAACAACGTCTATTTATTATTATTCTACAGACCCTAGACTTGTAGCAGTGCTATTTATTCACACTTATAACAACTCTGTTGTTAATAACTAACTATTAACTACCTTATAAGCAACAACCTAAGCTACTCTATGCCTTGCGCAGTTTCTACTTCCCTAAA
>SATY01000427.1:0-28418 GCA_004335155.1 Ascochyta viciae
GCATGAAGTAGATTCTTAAATGTTTATCTAGATGCATCCAGCGCTCCTAGAACTTTGTTCAGCGAAAACAAAAGCGTTGAAAAGCACCCTTGAAGCTGCCTACTGCTGAATCAAACTGCTTAGCTTTTAATCGCTAGGTACCTTTCACACATTTCGTCCTCGGATACGGCACTACCTTCTCTGCTGCGCTAGTCATTGTCCTTTGTAATAGGCAATTCGTCGGCCTTGATCCAGTCTACTTTGCGAACCTTACGATGTTCTTGAAAGTTTCGAACGTGACGCTGGCCTCCCCTGACTTCTGCCACGCAGCGTAACGCTTGACTAGATCCACTCCAGAAACAAGATCCTCTTCTGATAAGCGAATTTCCTCTGTGACACCACTGTTATCGATTCGAGCGAAGAATGCCACGTTTACGGCGTCGATCTCTGGCGAGAAAGACACTCGTTTCTTCTTCTTTGACGATGTGGGGGCCTTTTCGACACCCGGAGCTTGAGCTTCAAGTACAGTTGACTGCGCGCTGAAAGAGTTGCCATACATAGCCTCTTTTGCACCCTTGCCAATTCCGTTGGCATTCTGGAAGATGGCTCCGTTGAGCTTCGTTTTGGCAGAACCATCGCTACCAAGGGCAATGCCCAAGCCCGGTGTTACAATGTGAGCGCTGGTTGCGTCGGATTTCTGCTGTTGCACTTTCCGCGAGTCACTTCTCCCCAAGGGCTCTATAAAAGCTGGAGGCTCGAGAGAAGAGACAGCTGATGTTCGAGTGCTGCGCCGAGTAGTCATCTTAGCAATGCTTCCTGCCTCCGATGACAGTTTTGTGATGTTCGCACCCTCATCTGCATCATCTGCATTAGGCTGAGAGTCCATGGTAATCAACTCGGATTTGCGAGGCCTACCGAGCATGCCACCGCGTGATCCACGGCTACGCTTGTTACCACCTCGTTGAACGGCGGCCTCGCTCTTACGCTTCTTTCCTGTAGATCCCGGTGGAAGTCGGTCAAGGTTGGATGGTACAGCCTCAGCCTCAGCGGCAAGGATGGATGATGCAGGTGAGTCTAGGAGGTCATATTAGCGAAACCCAATACTGGCGCAGGTTGATATCAGGTGCTGTCGATGAAATGACAGTCAAAAGCACTTACCATTGATCGAACTATCGGTAGTCTGTGTGTCCTTGTTAGACTTTGGACTACTGCTCTGGGTGACCTCATCAACGTCGTCTGAGCTCGGCTCACTAGCGACAGCTGTCATCGTTAATGTTGCATTCTCCTCACCAGAAGGAATAAAATACCATAGAGGTCCTGGTGGGCTTGAAATCTCTCGTCACTTGAGTATTCCTCTTCTTCGCTTTCGGTATCCAGTGTAGCCTTGGATCTCGCTTTTCATCGTCAATGTCTGGACATATTGGAACAGTAGCAAGGATCAGTATAGACTCACGCTTCTTCACGTATTTGATGTTCGGACCTTTACTTGCAGTACTGGAAGGCTTGTCGTTGTTCAAAGAGCGTCCTTGAGAGCCACGCGCCTTGTCAGCTCTGATATCTCGCGACGAGTTTGCCGGTGCCGCGGCGCTATCGACAACGTTGTCAAGTGTGGGAACGACCCAGACATTGCCATGCATGGTAGTTCCTGATTTGGTGCCGGATCTCGACTCTGAAGGAGTTTCTGGGGCTATTAAGGTCAGTGACTGGACTGGTAAATTGAGAAGATACAAACAATCAACATCAACTAAAAGTTGACAACAACCAACAGTTAAATTCAATAAGCATCAACCTACTTGGAGACAGAGAGAAGTCTCGGAATAACAAACCTTGACGTTGGGCCTGTTGCTCTGGCTTAGGCTGGCTGGCTGGAATAGGAGCAGCTGGTTGTGAAGGCTTCTGGTGGCGACTGGGGTTTTTAGCACCAAAAGGTGTCTGAGACTCTGAACCATGTAATCTAGAATCTGATTCTTGTCAGCTGATGTACCGCGAAGGTGCGTGTGAGACTTACCAAGCTGACCATCAAAACCATTACTCAAAGGCGAATCGTAAACTCCACCGTTGGTGATTGGGCGGTTCGTACACATGGCAGCATTTCCGAGAATAGCGTTTTTGACGACAACAGATGACATCTTCTTCCAGTTCCTATGGAAGAATGGCCACTTGTCTTGCGCCTTTCCAGTAAGCAGTCGCACCCTTCGATATGCTGCGTCAAGCTTGACAAAGCCTTCTGTATCGCGGATCTGTCGACCCTCCTCAATGACCGGCTCGTAAAGGTATTGCTCCTTTACCCAAGCGGCCAAAGTGACGTCGTCGCTCTGTTCGCTCTCGCTGAGATACTTGTGGATGTCAATGAGAGTTTGCACATCTACAAAGCCATCGACATGTTCCGGAAGCTTTATGAGAGACGCATCTGCACTAGGTGGAGCTTGAGCATTTGATAGAGCAGATTCCATGTTGACGCAACCGCCGCGCCGAGTTCGAATGGTACCTGATTTGCCTAGTGGTGGGGTTGGGGAAAAAAGCAGCGATAACGGCGAGTTGGTCGTTATCGGTGAAGTGAGCTAGAGAAAACGGATCAGAATACGCACTGACAAGTGGATACGCAGTGTTAGAGATCTGGGCGTTGCAGTAGTTGTGGCTTCGCACAAGTTCTGACCAGGTCGGAAGCGGCGGCGTTGAAAAGCTGTGGCGGTGGGTGCGACGTTTAGGCCACTTGGATGGAGGATGCGCTGGAAACTCTTATAAAAAGGGTTATCAACACCTTTTGAGCAGTTGTGCACACCTTCAAGCTCAAATTTGTGTATGTTGGCGGTGGGGAAGTTGGGTCGATGTCGGGGGTGTCGGTAGAGGTGAAGCGTCTCCGTAGTGACTTTATGGTCTCCGTACCTTTCAGCACGGCTCCAATCATGTGATTTGTGCATTCGGCCACCAATGTGCGTTCAGTGTCAATTGATGTCGTGGGCCAATCGTTTGGACTGTTCTTAAAGTACAAAAATGTGCAGCATCGACGTCCACTACACATTACCGCGATCTGATCAGTTGACGAGCCCACTATCGCAGAGCATTCTCTTCATCGCCGCGTGCAGGACCAAACTCAGCCATGCCTCCTGACGTCCACTCTCACCTGATGTCTAGAGATTCTACAGATAGCGATAAGTTTATAGAATGCTTCCTGTAAGCGTGCGATCAAGGAGCTCCTACTGATGGCCTTCAAACATTTTATTTCTACGTGAGATCCTACTGCAAAGTGACAGGAAACCGAGCGATGGTGATTATGATCACAACCATCGTAAAATACGTTCTCAGTACATACTCGATAAATCCAAGGTAATCTACACCTCGCCAGTCAATTTCTTCTGGTTCCTGCACAGCAATTGGCCAGACATGTAACCTCCTGTGCCAGACGAGACCATTACGAGTCGATAGAGGGCCAGATAATTGGATGTAGTGCTTTAAACGGTCTGTTAAAAGTCTTCGCTGCAGTAAGCTGATAGAACAATCAATCGTTGCTGCATGAGTCCTTCCATGTGCCACCCTCCAGTATGGTAATTTAATTAGGACCCTACAAGCGTGCAAAACCTGACAAAGCCTCGTTCCGCTGCACAGATGGTTGGATGTCTTTTGTTGCTGAACAGCCACAGATATCCTTCCAAATGTTCATACTCTTTCTCTGGGTGGATTGAATTTTGACCAGCAAATCCCCGTCTCTTCGCTTCCTTGAGATCTCCCATCAAGGGGAGGCGAAAATTAAGGCTTCCCACTACAGAAGGGATCACGGCAGGCCATCTGTAGGCTGTCTTCTGTATTGGTTCGGCGCTTCAATGAATTTTCGTCTGATCTCGCCGGCCTTGAAGCCAGTCGCAGAAACGGGACTTCGTGTATGGAGGCTGTGCGCTTGATTCAACACCCATAGTTGCTCGCAAGTCATTGTTCGCAAAGAAGAACACCCACTCAAGATTCTCTGGTGTTTGAAAGGGTGTTAAGTGACAGGTAAATAGAGAGAAAGATGGCAAAGTGCGACAAGATGACGTATGGCCGAATGGCGCCGATCCAGACATCGACCTGACTCGGGCTTATCCTATCTTGGCTCTTCATTGCACAGTGAAATATCTCCAGTAACTGAAGAGGCCCAAGGAGAGGAAAGCATGGTACATTCTCTTTATGTCCTCCAACAAACCGCAATCTACCTCACTTCATTTCTAAGATCCTCGCGACTTAGAGCAAATATTCATCGGTGGTATACTTTACCAAACCAATGAAACCATAGTATCAGTGAACCTGCGGACAAAATTTCGGCTCAGACCTATCTCACAATATGTAGTGAATGATCAGGCACCTCCAATCTTATCGTTGACAGACTAAATCACAGCACACAACCTCATCCAAGCCATTCCTCCACCTAGCCACCACAGGCTTCATACAAACTCACCACAAACCCCCTCAACTCCTCCACAGGCACTTCCTGCCCGTTATCCCTTCCATCTCTCCTCCACTCACCATGCCACACTAACATCTGCCTTGCACAGCCATACAACACGACCCAAGCCCTCTCTGCACACCTAACACCCCTGGGCAGCGCATCGTGCACACAGCTCCTTAAAAGCTCAACATCCAGCCCCAGCGCATCCACCTCAGTGCTGCAGAACTCTTCTAAAGAGTGTAATAGCCTTGCAGTAAGGTGCCACAGATTCCTAACGACGCACTTACAGCCTCGACGTGTCAGCCGGCCGTTAATGGCGATTATCTGCCCGTTCATGAAGAGCTCGACAACCGGCCTTGTGACTGCACTTCTCGCTGGACTTGGAGGCCGGCGGACGAGCGCAGACACACCGTACATGTCCGACACACCGGCTTCTGGGAGACAAGAGAACAGAGCTCTGCGGTCCAGAGGGCATGTGTTTGCATTTTCCAGGCCGCTGTTGAACCACGCTGTTATGCAGGGCTGACAGAAGATGTGTCCGCATTCTGGGAGGAGGATGGGTGGAGAGGCAGACGAGTAGGGTTCTTTGCAGATGGGACAGGGGCTTGCGGCGCTGGAAAGGGCGACGGGGATTAGGTTCGAGTTGAGGTATTGATTTTGAGTTGGTACTGGTTGGGGTGATGGCATACTTGTGGTGGAGCAGGGATGCGGTCAGTAGTGGAAGCAAGGATGATGTAACACGGGCTTATATGTAAGGATTTGGAAATTCCCACGCGGTACTGAGACGCCTGTGATGTGATACATGTGATTATGTGTTTGCTTAGAGGCTGGAAGGTGCGATATCGGTCTCTCCGATTCTTATTTCTAAGCAACTTTACACCAGCCAGGCTCATTGGTCGTTCGACAGTGTATTCCGTTGAGACAGATATGTGTTCTGGCTTCTCATCTCTCCTGGATCTCCACACGCCGTTGCTTTGGGTTGTCTATTTACCCTTCTGACCCCACCACAGCTCTGCCTCCTTAGCCTTCCACTCGTCGTACTCGCCCGCTGCACGCTCGATGACAGCTTGTTCAGCAGCAGCTTGCCATGTCTTCGCCAGATGACCATTCTTCAGATCCTCTTTGAACTTCGCAACATCGGTTCTGAAGCAGTCGTTTGACAAAGTGAAAGTCCATGGTCGAGTACCTTCTGTTTCGCCCGCCCTAATCCTTCCTATGAGTTGCTGATGTTCGGGAGTGGTAGGAAGCATAGAGACGAGCGTCATCTGCTGATCAGCTGACAGGCTGGACCATGCAGCATCTGAGAGAAGCATTCGATACATGTCGGCTTTTCCCAGGCGACTAGTAGAGTTTGTTGTAATATAGACCGGGTCGAACACTTTGCTGGTACTTTTCTTCACCGGGGTTGCCTTGGCAGGTAGACGCTCTTCAGGGTCTCCGAAGCGCTCAGGAGGGTTCCGATTGCGTTTGCTGATGCGTCCTGGTGGAGCTGCGGCTTTCTTTGGTGGTGCCTTCTTTTGTGCTTTAGTCTTCTTAGGCAGTTCTTCCTCGGCGTCCTGGCTGTGATCATCCGCATCAATCATTTGCTCCCTTTGAACTTCCGCATTCAGAGCAGACGCTTCAAAGCTTACTGGCTCGTCTCGCTCGCCGATTGGACTTTGCTTTGTGACTTTTGGTGTCTTGACCGTGGGCTTTCTCGAGCTCGTTTCCTTCTTGAGCTCGGAACTATCATCAACCTCGTCTTCAGGAACCTTATGTTTACATTTCACCTATTAAAAGTTAGCTCAAAGGCGCTCCAATCAGAGCTGTCCGGCGCTCACCTTGCGTCTTTTGCAAGTATCACAAGCGCGACGACGACCTGAGATAGAGGTCGACTTCTTCGGTGCAATCCCTGACATTTCTTTCGGTCTGCTGAATGATACTTCTGACTCAGCCGATACAGCCGCTGTCTGGATCTCGTGTTCTACTGAAGAACCACCACCTTCTTCTGCATTATGGTCCTTGCTGTTCGTATCGAGCTTCGTCGGTGCTTTTGTCTTGGCCGGCGACTTCGTGACCGATGTGACTACCTCCACCCTAGGTCTTTTCACATCTTTCTTAGGCGCTGGGGATACACCGTCAAGTGCGTTTTCTGTTCGGGTACGCTTTGCTGCTTGCCTAGCTGTACGTTCCTTGGTATGGCTAGTTGCTGGTGCAGTGGGTACATCCAACTCCGTCGTTTTAGAAAGCTCTGGCAGGCTGTCACCGTCCATATCTGAATGTGGTTGCCTGGGGTCTGATGATGCTTGTCGGACCGAAGGACTTGTCGCAACAGACCTAGCCACAGCATGCAAAACCCCAGGCGCGGTGGGCGGAGAGGAGGTTTCCGGAGCTGTCCAATCCATGTTGGTCTTGTCTCCAGATAGAGAAGGAGTCAGAAAATCGGTTTGCTGAAGAGCTATCTGATTGTCGGTGTGCGTAATTACAGTGTCGTGCGCCTGACTATCGCCGGCCGCAGCATTGGTTCCGTTTGACAAGCTTTCTTTGTCAGTCGAATCATGGATCACAATGAGCGCAACAAAGACAAGGTTTAATGACGTGTTGTGACTCGAACCTTCCTTTAGAAAGGGAAGCTGTCGTCAAGAATGAACAGCAGGGCCAGTTAATTGTGCCGAGATGGCGCGTGAAGTGCGAGATGTAGGCTCAACCATGTGTACCAGTGCTGGTTTGAAGAGCGCGTACGTACCTGGAAAGTTGGGCCATGACGATGTCAGAGTTCGACGCCTCCATATGAGAACTGAACCCACTCGTGAAGATGGCAGTCGCAGCTGGAGTAAGGCGATGCTGGTTGTGGCGCTAGAAGACAGCAACGAGATGGAGGACTCGGTAATTTATTGGAGTTTCAAGAACCAATCAATCGCAGAGAGCTTGGCGCTAGCATGCGTTTGCAGATGGTACAGAGAGAGACATACACTGTAGAAGGTGAGAGTATTCGAACAGGCATGTCGTTCTAGTTGACGCGCCAAGTCACGTTCTCTTCTGCATCAAGCCCGCTTATTGCGCGCGCATCCCTTTCTATGAAGCTTCGCTGGAGCCTGTAGCTCTGCACGAGTGAGGACTCCAGCTGTAACAGAACGTGACGCGTCTTGCGATGGGTTAGGTCGAGGTGGGTCGAGTGTTGATGTTGATGGTCCGTTCGCGGACCTCCGCATCGTCACCCTGGGCCTCGAGCATTGCAGCCAGCTTGATCCTCGACACGTAGCCTCAACACCACCACCTCTACACCTGCTAGGCAGACATTTAATTTGCTCTGCGCGCAAAAGACCACTGCTAGAATCTCCACATCCTTCCTTGCTTGCGCCACAATTATGATCAAGCACACAATCATTTCGCGACTCGATGGTAGGGGACTGCAGCAACAGACGTCATTGTATGAGTAGGGTACTAACAAGCTCCAGGCTTGATCTTGACTGCCTCGGTCGACGATGGCCAAGAAGACGCCGAGTTCAGCGAGGTCAAAAACAAGGTCAAGCTCGTCCAGCGCCGCCTGAATCGAAACTCCGAGCCGCAGGCCAGCATCGAGAGCGGTTCCTACACATACCAGTACGCCGCAGTGCCTCCCACATTTAACCTTCGCCTGTTGACATGTAACGCAGCTACCTCATCAGCGGCGACCTCTGCTTCCTCTGCATATGCGACCGCTCCTATCCCCGCAAGCTGGCCTTTACGTATCTCTCGGATCTCTCGCAAGAGTTCACCACCATCTACCAACCACAACAGTACCTCTCGCCCTCATGCCGGCCGTACGCCTTTGTAGAGTTCGACACCTTTATCCAGCGCACCAAGAAGACATACCAAGATTCGCGGGCAACACAGAATCTCGACAAGCTCAACGATGAGTTGAAGGATGTAACAAAGGTCATGACGAAAAACATTGAGGATTTGCTGTACAGAGGAGATAGCCTAGAGCGTATGGGAGACATCTCGAGCAGGCTACGGGAAGACAGCAGGAAATACAAGAAGGCGGCAGTGAGGATCAATTGGGAGCTTTTGCTAAAGCAGGTGAGTGGATTTAACCAACGTCTGTCATAGTACGATCATGCAGCTAACAAGACGCAGTATGGTCCGATTGGTGGTCTCGCGTTCATCGTCATCGTGTTCATTTGGTGGAGATTTTTCTAGACGCCTACACCCACCAGCCTGCCACAGCCTTCACCGAAACAGTATGTTCCGCATTGCAAGCGCCGCCGGATCTTGGTAATGACTAGAGTTATGGTTGACGATGAATATACCCAGTTCTATATCTTGCAGCACGCAAAGTTCAGCAAGTAACACAACTCCAAAAATGATAGAACGTTTGATATGGGTGGCCAGCTCATCACCGCGCACAGTTTAGGTCAGATATTCTTGCGGTGCTGGCGGACAATCGGCACCTATCCAAAGACAGCATAAATCACTAGGTATACGATCTGCCACGGCTCGTAAGCGGCAATGACATCGAGATACTACCCACTTCTTACTCCAAACTACTCGTCACTCGGCGCTCAAAGGTTGGCACGTTGATTGTCAGACTCGATAGCGGACCTTTACCGTTCTTATTGGGCCTCGTGGTATCAGCGCAGTGCATCAGCAGTTGGATGAACAACAATCCTGTGTTCAAGCAGCTACGAGCCCTCTTTCAGCGCCGCTTCAACGACTCTCATAATCTCAAGCAATTCCTCGTCCATAAGCGGCTGGCCGACAATTTGGATGTGTGCTGGCATTCCCTCAGCCGCTTCAGGATCGTCTGTTTTGTGTTAGTCGGTAGATAACGACTCAAGCTGTCAGAACACTTACAGGCTGGTTCGTATAAAACATCCGTCTTCAGAAAGTTTGCGTCAGCTTCTTTACCGGCCTTCCCGTGCGGCAGTATACCCGCAGGGTAATCCAACAGATTCACCAACGCCGTATAAATCGGCAGCCCATATGTATCGTGCTTCGGCGCCACTGCCTGATATGCTGGCATCAAGATGGCATCCAACTTTTCTCCGGCCACCAGGTTGTGATACTTTTTCAACACGCCCGCCCTCTGTGTATTCATCTCCCACAATGCATCTAGACTCGGTTTCCACTCCTTCAGTTCTGGCCACCCACTTATCTTCAAACTTGGAATCGCGTCTTCACCGCTCGCTTGGATGTGCTGAAACGCCGCACCTGACGGATCTAGCATGAAGTACTTCCACGCCAGCTCGACATCGGCGTACATGTCTCCTATCTTGTCGTCGAGCAGGACGATTGTGTGGCCAGCAGCTTTTAGACTTGTGGCCGCAGAGTGTAACGCGCGTGCAATCGGCGGGTGCAAAGGGCGTGACGGTGTGCTGCGAATGAGTCCGAATCTTAACTTCCTCTCCTTGATTCCAGTATCTGCAGTTCGCCATGGGACATTCAGCGCCATAGGATCCAATAACCACGGCCGCGCCTGCACAACCGTTCGTAGAAACAACTCAAAATCCCGAATCGAACGCCCACACGGTCCTATCACTGGCAAAATCTGCCCTGGACTCCCCAATCGTCCGGGCGGCACCCCGCCCGCAAAAGGGACACGCGATGCCGTGGGCTTGATGCTGCTTATCCCACAGCAGAGCGCAGGGATGCGGTTCGAGCCTGCAATGTCGGTGGCAACGCCCAGCACGCTTCCTTTCATCGCGACAAGTGCGGCCTCGCCACCTGTGCTACCGCCCGCGGTGCGGGACAGGTTGTGTGGGTTTAGGGTGCGTCCAAAGACATTGTTGTGGCTATCCGCCGTCATCATAGTCTGCGGGAGGTTGGTTTTCACAAAAAACACTGCGCCGAGGTCGAAGAGGATCTGCACGACAGCCGAGTTGGTGGTCGCAGGTGGATGGGCAATGAAGGATACATAGCCGATCGTGCTCTGGACTCCTTTGACGTTGAACGAGTCTTTGAGCGAGATGGGCAGGCCATGTAGCGGGCCAAGGGGCTTTCCCGTCTTCTCGAGGTAAGAGTCGCATTCATGTGCTCGTGCGAGGGCTTCTGAGAACATGATCTCCGTCAAGCAGTTTGTAGTCTGGTGGGCGATAGCAGCGCGCTTGCAGAATGCCGTCACAACATCCACGCTGGTCAGCTTGCGACTGGCCATTTGCTGGACGAGCTCGGTAGCATCATAGTTCTCCGTGATATCCAGCTCTTTCTGTGTCAGGATGCCGCATGTTCGCGGTATGTCTAGCACGCTGATAGGATTCGTTTCGGTGTATTGCGAAGCCTGCTCGATGGGGAGAAGCCATTCCTGTGGGATTTTTTTGAACACCGATATGCGTTTGGAGAGGGCGAGTTGTTTCCAGTCCGCTACCTCGACAGCAGGCTCTGGGTTCGACATCTTGTTTGCGTCCTACTGAACAGTCCAGTAGGTGTTTGGTATAAACTCGTGTATCAAGGTTCGAAACAGAACCACAGAAACGCCATGGCAAAGCCGTTATATATCGTATTCACGACTAAGTCGATCACGTAGACAAGGCGCATATCGTGTAAGCTCACTCCCGAACGCTATGCAGTTTGCATCATACGTGGAGTGATGTGGGGAGTTTGCGGAGAGCCGGAACGAATCCGCGGGTGCCGCCATGAGGGGTATTATCCACTCTTATGCAACGATGCGATCACAGGCAAAGATATCATTTTGATACGTCGATGGGTTTATATCGTGGTAGGATTCGTTCTCGTATCGGTTTCCGTGCATGGGAATTCTCTCTTAGCATTGCCTGGTTCGTTGCTCGCATGCAGCCAGCTTGACCGCGCGCTCAATATCACTGCTGTTACCGGTCAGACCAGGCTGCAAGCTGACTGCGCCGACATATATGAGAACATTGCCCTTCTGCAATTTCAAGACCTGCAACAGCCTCCAGTCTTTGACAGCCTTAATATTGATCAATACCGCAACGACTAGTCCTCTTCGATAATGTGTTACAATGTGATCTCGTACACGTGTGGACACACCAAGCAATCTGGTTCGACCATTTGCAGCTGTTCTAAGAGGCAGTCTGATATGAGTAGCTCTTTCAGGTGTAGCGACAGTTGTAAGGGTTAGACTGTGACTGGTACGTATTCGATTGCGGTTGGCAATTTGGTCTTGGAGATGATCTTCGTATGACTGACATGGCCGTAGGAGATGCCCAGTAGGTTCAGTTCGGGAAGGGCGTTACGGAGAGGCCTTCACATGCTGTTTAGTGATGCCGCAAGGCTAATGTGGGAATGACTCGTATTCGTCCAAAGTTTTTGTAACAATCATGAAGCAATGCATTGGTATATGCGCTCAGTCTCGTCTCTTCTCAGCCTTGTAAGGTGACCTGCTTCTGGAGTCGCGCCGGCGACGGCGCTCTCTTGAGCGCGACCGTGATCGTGCTCGCTCCTCATCTGGCTTGCGCTCTCTGCGAAGCTCGGTGCGATCATCTCGTCGTCTATGCTCGCGGCTTCGTGATCGGTGTCTGCGCTTCTCGCGTTCCCGGTCGCCATCCCTCCGCCTGTCGCGGGATCCAGAGCGGTCTCGATTTCTATGGCGGCGGTCCCGGTCCTGAGAACGGCTCCTGGAACGATGCCTCCTGCGTCTTTCACGGTCGCCATCGTCTCTGTGTCGTCTCGAACGCTCCTTCTTGTCCCTCCTCCTTGCTTTGTCCTCATCTTCGCCTTCCTTTGCCTTGTCTCCGATGGCATCCTTTACGTCAGCCTCGTGCGCCCTTTCGCCCAAGGGCGTCAAATTGGCGTTGTTTCGTTCCGGCACCGGTAGGCCCATGGCTACGAGCATGGCGTCTTCCTCAGCTTCCTTCAGCTTGCGCTTCTCTTCCTTGATGCGCGCGGCCTCGGTATCTTTGGATTCGGTGTCGCCTTTTGCGTACCAGCTGAGATCGCGGTTCTGCTGCCAGCGCCCAACTGGCGCCATCAGCGAGTGGCCCAGATAGTTTTCGCGCTGTGCATCGTTCTTGACGTCCTCCCATTTGAACTCGTTACGGCCGCCACTGTATCATGTTAGTAGTTTCCCGTCGTTCAGTATATCATTACTTGCCGACTACCCTCCTTGCGCACTGTCTGTAGTAAATCCATGGTGGGGGTTGTGTGGTGCAAGTGGGTGAATGATCAAGAGAGGAAAGTTGCGGCGACATGACGGAGGTGCCTGCCTCGGTGGAGCTTGGACCCGTTGAGCTCTTCCCCACGACTCAAAGCCATGCTCTCTCATTGACACCACGCATCCTCAAACAAACGTTAAAATGCCGGCCATAATACCGCCCCTCGACGAGCAGGAGTATGCTGACCCACAGATGCCTCTTGCGCATCTCGACAGCGACAACAACATCATCTTCTACCACATGAACTCGCCCTTCTTCGAGCCAAACAGCAACAACAGTGCCGTATACTCGACTGCACAAGGCCACCCAAATGGCATGCAACTACTCAATGACCGCCCTACGTACGAGGCAGAGCTGCGCAAATACAACTCTGGGCTGCAGTTCATCGTCGCTGGTGAGCCAAAGGCCGAGGGACAGCCATGGCTCATACAGCGGCAGCACAAGGTCGAGAACAGAGAGACCGGCAATCCGGAGACAGTAGTTGAGGGCAATTACTACACGCAAGGAACAAGACTTCTCATGGCGCCGAGCCTATTGGACGTCGTGCAGGCACGCCTGCTGACTGTCTCAACACGGATGCAGCAGATGGCTGAACTGTCCAAGAACATGTCGCACTGGTCGCCAGCGACTGGACACACATATATGCCACCTTCATATGAGCCTGTAAAAGCTGCTGCTGCTGGTAGTCATGTTGGCAGCCCTACGCTCGCACCCACAGATCCTGATGCCTCCGCCTCGCAATCGCAGACCAAAGATGTCACGACGGCGATCGACCCCGCCGCATCCACTACTCAGTTCTCAGATGATCTCTTCATGCATTCTCTCAACCTGACGCACGCCTATGGGGATGAGTATATGGACGAGAATCCATTGCTGGGCGAACCTGGCGCCTTTGTCTTCACAAACTCGAAGAGCCACGTCGACGCACGCAACAAAGCCCAGGAGCAGGCCAGTCAAGCTTCGCAAGCTTCTCAGCCTGTCATCAAGACTGACACTCAACCCACAAGCGCGGCGCCCTCAGTCGTAGCAACACCAAAAGGCATCGCGACGCCTATGGCTTTGGATGCACCAAGCAGGAAAGGCAGCGTGGTCGGCCTACCGAAAGAGGAGAGAAGAAAAAGGAGGAAGAGCAAGGGCTTAACTAGTCCTACAACGCCGGCTGGTCCAGCGTTGTAAGCGAGTATAAGGAACGCGTTCAGACGTTCACCTTTTGTGTTTGACCACTATGATACCCAATACTACCTTTCCACATTTAAACAGCCACATGCGAGCACTATTGTGAAGACAGGCGATCGATGGGAAGCGTTCATGACTGCCCGTCTGTCCCAGGTTTATCAGGCAGCTCGCGTGCTATGAGTATTCCTCCTTGGCTTCTCAGCCTCGCGTCCAGCTAAGCGCCCAGTGTAGGCGCTTTCAACAAGGCTGCAGATCAGGCCTGTGGCAGTGCTCAGGCAGCTACAAACGATAAAATCACAAGGCTGGCCCATCACGGTAGCAACCACTGTATTTTAACTTTTCAACCTCAAACCTCATATCCTTCTTAAGCCACTTTTTTGTTTCGTGGTCGATCATAGCATGGACAATCGTTCTGAAGAGACGTTGAGGTCGCGAGCTTTGAAAACAGGTCGTGGAGACAAACGGTTTCAAGGTCAATCGCTTAACACCATCGGGATTGATATAGAACGTCAGGGTATGGACGGCACTCTTGAAGATGCGCCACCAGTGTCGACACATCACTGGTTTCCAGGATTTCGATTGGGAAAAGAAGGCACCGGTTTACGGTTCGTTCTCGATCATCTTGATAGTCTCCAATTCATACCCAAGGAACCGAGGTTTTCGACGCCTGATGAAGGACAGTCCGTCTTTCTCTGTATTTTGGTGGGTGGAGAGCGATATGCCATTCAAATACCGTGCTACCGTCCCAGAGCAAAGCGCCAAATTATCCGGACGAAATTAGATCTCACAAATGGAAGGAAGAAGATTCACGAGTACGGGGTAATCTTACCCGCAGAAACCGTGTGTGAAAGCGATTCCATGATTTACTATAAACTCCGGCAGAGTTGTTTCGAACACCAAGGCAACTGGAAAAGGTGGGTCCCCTTCTACGGCATCGTGGATGTCCGAGAGGTGAAGGTCTGTCTGCCTGTCGCGCGCTTGTTGAGCCTCATTAATAAAGACTCCACAGATTGTGTTAACGAGTGCGCGGAAAATCACTGGTCTCTTGCCCGTCAACATCCAATCTCTCGACGTGGAGAACATTCGTCAAGAAGCCGACAACATGGTTGCCTCGCAAGATCCCGAGGATCCATGCTGGGCACAGTATCATAATCAATCTTGTCAGGGCGTGATGGACTTTTACAACAAACCTTGCATCGAAGTTCAAATCGAAGAGGCTCAGAAACGGAAAGAATACCTTCTCGACTTACCATTGCTCAAAGAATACATGCAGGATCCGATTTCTGCTACTGCTCACACTAAGGATGGTCGCTCGACCTTGGAGGGCTTGGCTCAGGAGAGTATGGTAATTGATAATACGTGAGTTTTCACATCTCTGTATAGACACCGTTGCTGATGTTTAGTCAAAGTAAACTCGAAAACGCCAAGCGGACAGATAAGCTACCAGCAATAGAGGTTATACTGGGATGGCAGACTAGGCGATTAAGTTCTTGCCTACCCCGCGTATGGCTTGTGCTTGCCTTAGTCTGGATAGTTGTGGTCGTTTTTGGCGTTACGTTGGGGGATTGGAGCTTGTCTGTTGGGCTTGGGCAGCTTGTGGCAGCTTCGGTGGCAATCTTGTTCGCTGCAGTGAAGCTTTGAAAGATATTCCTCATCTTCGGCGGCCAACGAGCAATTTGGTGTTAGGCGAGAGAATGCCGGTGGTAACTGAAGATCTTTATGCCAGCTCAAAGCTCTTGTAGAAGGATGTTCAGCAAAGACTTTGATGACAACTTTAAAGACTTGATATAATCAACATGGCTTCTGCAGTTATCTTGTTTGTGCAATCATTTTGTAGAAATCGTTCGGTATTCGAAAGTCGAAACGTAAATTGACTTGGGTATAGCGAGATTGAAACAATCAAATGACGGGGTTGTGCTGCGTGGGGTATTCGATGGAACCGCTGCGGCCATGGACGCTTAAAATGCTTCCCAAACCAGACCTGATGTGCTCGATAATGGCTCCAAACTCCGTACTTCTCTCAGCGCCCTTGCCGTCGTGGGTCACGATAGGCCTCGTATATATTGCCGGCCTTGCTCGCACTCCCCTGCCTCTCCTTATGCGTATCTGTTCCACTCACGGGCACATCAGTACTTTGTCGTCGAGCCTCTAAGTGCTCAGCAAGGCTGACTCTCCTCCTTTTCGGCACTTCGACACACCCCTCGCCCGTCACTTCAGAAAGACTTCTTATGTCTCGTTTTGCGCGGTCCAGCTGTAGCTTCGCGCTTTCTGAAACTGATGTATCGATGTCGCCATACTTCTTCTTAAGAGTGTCGAGGTTCATCTTGTATGCATCTTTGGCAGCTTCACCCTTGGTTTCGGCAGCAGCCCTCATATCGCTCCAAATCTTCTCCTCGGCCTGAACAGCATCGCGTAGCTGTTTGTAGATCGCTGCTATCTCCTTGTTCGGTGGCTCTCGATGCTTGCTGGGTACGATTTTGTGAGGCCCACCAAGCGGTAACAAAGCAACCTCGCCATCAGCTCTATCGGCATAGCTGCTTTGCGGATTTCGTTGTGCAATCTTGGGACCTGCTACATGTGTATACAGCCCAACTCCGTGGGCTGTTGGTATGGTGTACAGAGGTTTAGGTTTGCCGCAGAGGTTAATTATGTCGTTATCGATGCGGGCCTTGTGTGTGGCTTGGGCATCGAGAGGGAGCGATCCGGTGGTCATGGTCCAAAGCTCTAGTGGAGCTGTCACCATCCCGCGGAATACACAAACAAAGTCGCGTCGTCGCGTGGGGCTAGAGCGTACCCGTCTACCCGCACGTATCGATAAGCTACGCGCTAGCATGGCACTAGGATCGATCGGCATCACAGCGTCATCACGAAATCATGTGTCTGCTGTTCAGCCCACACTGGGCGAGCTGAAAACCGACTGACTGTTATGCTCTGACATCAGGACGGCTGCTATTGGATGTGCGCGTCATGACTGGGGCATCTATGGTCCTCTTGCTGCATGCCAGATTTGCTAGGGTCCAGCGAGCATCCAGACATCGTACCTGCCTTGTGAGATTTAAGCTGACCTGTACCTCTCTCCAAATATGCAAACTTCGAAGCTACTACGACCTGCTCTTTCTCTAAGAAGCACAATTACACAGACACCACACCTACGAGCGTTTGCGACTCATCTATCATCCAGACCTTACTCTACCGACAACACAGACCGCCTCAAAGCACCCGTGTCACAGAAATCACAGATACCCGGTATGGAGGCCATCAAGAACACCATCTCCGAGAACCTCGGCAAGATCATCCCTGGAAATGAGATGGCATCACCAGAGAACCAGTTCTCGCTCGACGCTGTTCCGGACTTGACTGGCAAGGTTGCCGTTGTTACTGGTGGTTCAGAGGGCATCGGCTACGGCTGCACACATACTTTACTTTCCAAGAACATCAAGAAGCTCTTCATTCTTTCCAAGGCCGATGACATCTCTGCTGACGCCATTAACGCCATCAAGGAGGAGATGGGCGAAGACAAGGCCAGCCGTGTAGTATGGATGAAGTGCGACCTCTCAGATTGGGAAGAAACCGGACGCACAGCCTTCAAGATCGCCGAGCAGACTGACAGGCTTGACATCCTAATCAACAATGCCGCACGTGGAATCATGACATACCAGCTGGCCAAGAACGGCGTCGACCTACACATGGCAACCAACCATTTCGGCCACGTCGTGCTTACCTCCCACTTGCTCCCCATTCTCAAAGACACAGCAAAGAAGGGCGACAAGGTCCGCATCGTATGCACATCCTCAAATCTTCATGAGCAAACACCCAGCGATACACAGTTCGCATCTGTCGACGAGCTCAACACCGACCTCGGCGCACAACCGCAATACGGACGATCCAAGCTCGCAGCACTGTTGTACGCGAAGTACCTCAATCGCCACCTGACCTCCCAACACCCTAATATCCTCGCCAACGCCATCCACCCTGGTATCGTTGAGACTAGGCAGTCTACCGAGCACATCCACGAGGCCTTCCCACTTGGCGGATACGCCATGAGTGTAGGTCTTGCTCCTTTCAAGAAGACTCAGTTCGAGGGTGCTGTATCGACTATGTACGCTGCGACTACGACTGAGAAGAGTGGTCAGTATATCTGCCCGCCTGCGACTGTAGAGAAGGGCAGCGACAAGGCGAACGACGTTGAGCTTGGCGAGAGGCTAATGGACCTTACCTGGAAGGTCGTGAAGGAGAAGACGAAGAGCCAGAGTGCAGACAAGGGATGCCCGTTCAAGGAGTCGTAGAAGAAAGAATGTAGACATAGTAACGTCCAGTGTAAAATCATCAATACTCCAGATCAGGGGGTTCACTACATCCTGCACAATTGTCATCTTTTTTGTATTTTCTAAACACCATGTACGCTCGCAAATATAAACCCAAGGAGCATTTGAATGCTGACGCAACTCGCTGTGGCAGAATGCGTTGGGTTAGATGGCTTCTTGGAGATTGCCAAACAGTCTCGCAAACAAGACTTCCAATACCGGAATACCACTGGATGTTTCAACCGTGCCGGCAGAGGAGGCCAGATGAGTGAACGACACACTCGGGTATGCGACACTAGATTGGACAGCCGCAATGTGGCTTTCCTTCACAGAGGAAGCAAAAGCAAATCGATGGCAAAGATAGAACAGTACGCCTTGACGACTGCGAAGCTGCGCCTTAAGGCACCTGTGTAGCGCGTTCCTGAATCGAGAAACCACAAGACGTACGAAAAAGGTGCTGGACGTGGTCGAATAGCGTTGGCAGTGTATAGATCGCAACCAGTGAGCTGTGTCGAGTGGAGCCAGGCCAACTCAGATCTTGGAAGGACGCAGCTGAGGCTCAAGAGCAGGCTCAACCTGCACCAGCTGGACTCTCGAAACGCGCAAAGCGGCATCCTGCATCGCCCTGCTGCGTCCACGACCGTTCAGGCTATGCCTTAAAAGCTTCAACACCTGCCTCTCTTGATGAGAGGGTGGACCACGGGTGCGCTCGAACACGGTCTTGACGGTGCAAAGGTTCGGCAGAGCGCCATCGGTCTGCATGTTTTGCAAGACGTCAAGGAGCGTGCCGGTGATGAACGTCTTGTTGCAGACTTGCAGCTCCAGCTTCTGGAGGGAAGGGGGAAGCGATAGAAGAACCGTAGCTGGGGTAATGTAGGCAAGCCTGTAGCAGCTACACGTCGCGTGAGCGTTGCTCACACGGCGAGGGTGCAGATGATCGTGGTTGATAGCCAGTGTTTTCAGGACTGTAAACCGAGAGAGGGCATCTGGTTCGTGGCATAGATCGCCCACCTGAGTATCCAAGTCGAGGATGGTGAGATGCTTGAGCGTGTCCTTGTGGTTGGTGGCAAGGACGGAGATCAGATCATACAAGCTGTACTGGTGTATCGTGAGGTTCAGCTGCGGGCAGTGCTCAGCACTCAGCGAGTACTCAAACGTCTCAAGAGTGCGGCAGGCCCGAATCGCCTTCCTCAAGGTCATTGTGGCTACCCAACAGTCCACGAAGCGGAGGGTGGTTACATACAGTTGGGTCCCAAGGAACAAGAGCGTTGAATGCGTTAGGCTCATGCGAGCAAACTCCAGCTGCCTCAAAGTCGGAAGTCGTACGAAGTAACAGCAGTTGCGCGGCAGGGACTTGTTGGTGATACCGACGAGCTTAAGGGTGTGAAGCGCAGGACACATACCTTTCATTTCGGTCTGACCCATCCAGTACAGTGAGTTCTCTATCTCTAGAGTGTAGATGTGTCGCGTGACACGCAGAAGAAAGCGCAGAAGGTCTTCCATTTTACCCCGTGTGAACTTTGACTTCCAGGATTTGGCTCCGTACATCGTGGCCCTCTCAAGCACTTGCACGGCAGACATGTATTGTGTAAGTACTGGGCCGCTGACCGTAGACGTGATACCGTAGCGGTCAGCCACGCAGAGCTTGAGGGCCTTGAACTTGGACGCATGCTTGACAAGGTCATCCACAAGCAAACTTCCTGTGCTCTCGATGGCCACGTTCGGCGGGGGTACGGTGGCGTTATGTGCGAGGGAGAACAAGTGCGCCATCACATTGTGAATGATCTGAGTGTCGCCGGAGGACAAGTCGATGGTGCAGTTGTTCATGAGGACCTCGAAAGCGCAGGGTTGAATCTTACGTGACACCCGGGCTAGAGCGGACAAACTTGCGGGATCGCCAGACAGGTACCGACAGACTTCGAGTAGGAGCTCATTAGGAAGCGCGTTCAAGCCCATGACGGAGAACAGAGCAATCGGTTGGATGTTAAGCTAAAATACCCGAGCGTATGCGGCAGAAAGGTCAGCAAAGAAGTTGACTCAGGGTGGGATTCAACTCACGAGGTTTCAGTGCGTCAAAGACTCTACCACTGCGAAGTGAGACGAGACAGGATAGGGTCCAGTCTGACCTATGAAGCGGTTACCACCTGCTCTATTCAAAAGAAGGCGGGGTGCATACTCAAGTAGATGTGTAGGCGCAAAGAAAGGCTGCTCAGAAGGTCGGAGAGCTAGCCCGCGAAGTGACCGATGGAGATGTCGAAGTCGTTGGACGAGACCACTGGCTGATCTGTTGGCTAAGGCCGTCAACGGTTCGCAGCTTGGATTGCTGTGCTGGAACGGTGACAAAGTTGTGTTGCGGGGGGAGGGTGAAGAATAGCCAGCAAGCTAAGCACATTTTTAGTAGGCGGCAGTGAAGTCGCCGTGTGCGGGGGACCCACACTATCGGCCTTCGATGCGTCAAGCCATGCACACCTTGACCTGAAGTATAGAATGACCTGCCAGAGTTTCAGAAGCAACGGTACATGTTTCATGGAGGAGTGCACCGGGTGCCAACAGGATTGCGCTGCCTCCTTCGTAGGAGCCTCCCAAGAGTCTTGACCACCACCAAAGAGGTGACCCTCCCACCACAGATGGCTCCTGCAGCCAACGTAGATATAAGACGAACACAACAACCGAAGTGGATCGAGCTGACGCAGTACGAAAAATGCAGGACCTAGATACTCAATGGCGCAGCCTACGACCCCGGGAGTCCACGAGCGGCCAATCTCCTCGCAAGCTTCAGCAGCACGCAGCCGCGTCGACAGCTCCACGCATTGGCCTCGAGCCTTCCATCTCTTACATAATTGTTGGACATCATATGCGTATCCTCATCCCACAGAGTTGTCATCACAAAGGCTGGCGCAACAACCATTCCAGGACAAACATCGTGCCCCTCAAAGGTAGAATTGCCGGAGAACGACGTGGAGCTGCGAGCCTGCTTCAGCTGGCCGAATCCAGTAGGTCTAGGAAGCCTTACCATATGCAAGCCTTGCATAGCGAAGCTCGATACTGTCGGTACCAGGCGAGGAGAGTGGGAAGCACTGCACATCCGGAGATGGATGAGATCTTCTGCTCTGGAGCCGGCCTCTGCTGACCTCGAAAAGCCTCCAACAAGTGAGGTCTCCCAGAACCAGGGCGTCAGAGAGAATTGTTGTGTTACTATGGAGGCTCCAGGTCAAGTCCAATTCCTAGGGAGCATCGCATTCCGGGCATCGAGCAAACAAAAGTCGGGCTGGCGTCGAGGGACCAGCTCAATCGGAGCAACACCCCAGGCACCAGCATTGATCAATCGATTGGGAGTGTTGAACACCATTCCAGATTCAAATCAGAGTTGACGATATCGTAGGTGGATGCGAACTGATGGCAGTCATTCAGACTGAAGTTCGAACAGAGGTGCTGAGGTGGGCCAGCTCTAGCCGGATTCGGATGGAACTCTTGAAACGTCACCCCAGGGCCCAACTCTAGGTGCCGCCATTACAGCATGATAATGTCTGTGTTAACCATTAGCATTTGGTTCGTACGGCTGAATTTGGCAGACCTCGAAGATCCGTGAGCATAGTGCTGTGCTACGCTCCCCTGGCACCTTTGGACACACCTGCTTGAAAAGAGTGGCCGGTACTGTTCGTCAACCTCGCTCAAAGGTCTTTTGATTTCCATCTTCCGGGAATTCGATTTTGAAGCTCGTCTTACCCTTTGCATACCGTGGACCGATTCATTTTCGCTATCTTGCCGTATCAAGTATCCACACCAGGTTTATCATTCGAGGCGATCGTCTTCGCTCCAACGCCATCGACACGACTTTGTCAGAAACCCAGCAACCTGTCTTTGAACAAAATCCTGGGAGGAAGATATATCCTTTTTTCGAGCTTGGGGCGGCGAATGAAACTGTTAAAATCATCCATTCATTTGGATACCAATGGCTGCCAGTGGTCATGTGGACTGATACTGATCTGCGTCTTTGTAGCCGTCCAGTGCATGCGAACAACTTTGTGCTGCACCCCAGGACGATGGTGCGAGCTACTACTGCGAACTGTCAGTGAAGAACCACCTTCGTCCTACCCTTGCATCATTGCTATTTCCAGAGTGATAGACATATCCTCGTTTGGTTTGTTGTCACGATATGCTACACTCGTCTGTCGCCGCAACGTACTCTCACCAGCGACCTGGCGAACCATTGAGAGTATGTTGTTGTCAAAAAGTCCAGATTGGAGCCGTCGAGTTGCAAACCAACGTTGTGAGTAGTTGCGTGGTTGTTGTTGTTTTGATGAACGCGCATTGTTGACACTGACGCGCCCCACCGTGGACTATGTGAAGGGAAGGTAAGGGTGTCGATGAACGATCGAGGTGTAGGAAAATTCAGCAGTATACGCGATAAACACGACTTACCGCAGCCTACCGCGATACCCTAGGTAGTCTTCTCGCAATACAGCCGAGGGGTCGCACCGGCATCTGAACCCACCCTTTCTGCTTATGTGCGCCTACAATGATGCTCAGAAGCATAGTGATCGCAGCAATTTCGAATCCCCTATCAGGAGAATTGTGCAGCAATTTTTCACATGCCATCTCATCAAGGAACACCAAATTTACCCCAAAAGATGTCTGAACAAGGCCAGAAACAACCCAGCAACGCAAGTACTGCAACATCACACCATCGACCACCTACTGTCTTCTCATCCATCGACACAAATTCCTTCCGCAAGAACTCCGCAGCTTCCCGAACCTAGCTTATATCCTGCGTAGTACGCCATACCAGCTCCGACCGAGTCTCGTCCAAACACTACACTCCTGTCGCGCGGAATAGAGCATGTGGTCAGACCGCCAGTCGCTCAGATGTTTGGCACTCACGAAATAAGCAGCTCCACAACTGCCTACAAACTTGATTTAGCAAGATTACGTAATCTCTAAATTTCTTTTATATATAAGTAGGCTTTATAACGTACCTCACAGGCGAGTCGCTCACACAGGCGAGTCGCTCACTTTTGCTAAGACCCTACCAAACCTCACCCTATTATAGCCTAAAACACCACACTTTAGCGCTTCAAGGTGCAGTACAGCCTAGAATATTATTTAGAGACTACTTTTATATTATTCTTGCACATTTACGTATTATGCCTAGTCTAATTGCACTGTCTACAGCGTTGTTAGGAGAGCTTACCTACTTTAGCGCGCACCTGCTTCTTTAACTTCTTACTATTACTACGCGCTCTAAACTCCTTTAGAGCTGTTAATTACTTGCCCTCCTTAACTATTATAGTCTCTTCTACCTAAATCTGCTTTCTTTTGTATAATCTGCGTTGTATAGTAGCTTTATTAGCTGCTTAAAGCTTAGCTATCTTCTGTTACACTAACACTAGCTTATATATAATTATTACTGCCCCCTTTGCATAATAATTAAGAGCGCTAGCAATAGAATTTAGTAAGCTGCCTTGCTACTTCTTATACTTCTCTTAAATTAGAGTTAATTATAACTTAAATTCTAGGGTATTGCTTAGGGTTTGCAACTGCTAGGGCTTATTATTATTAAGGAGTTGTAGTAATAGAGTGCGCAGCTTTATATTAAGGCCTGTAGGAACCTATTCTAGGTTAAAAGGAACTAATCTAGCGTCTTAGAACCCTCCTTAGATATTGCTAGAAGTAAACACAGTATTGTAGGCTGCTTTAAAGTATAGCAGAAACTTAAGCTTTGTAATATAGTTAATCTAGTTGTATATAAGGTTTTTAACTTAGCGCCTATACGCCTGCTTTAGAGGGGCTAAATAACCTATACTAAGAGGCTATAGAAGGTGTAATAAGTAAAGAAGCATATATATAGTAATAATCTTATTATCCTTATAGTATTGCTAGAAATCTAGCAAGTTGTAGCTTTTATAGCTGTCTATAACTAGTAGATAGTAGCTACTAACAGTACACTTCTTTGTATGCGTGTTAAAGTGCTTTAACTAGTTAAGACTAAGCTTATTAGTAGTCTAGCTGTTCTTAGAGACTCTAATAACCTAATTATAAGGCAGATCACCCTCTTTGTACTAGTTTAAGAAGTAGTTGTAGCCTTAGAAGATAATAAAGAGCAGAATAGCCTACTCTCTAGTATTAATGCTCTTAATAACTGTTGTCTACTCTTAATTGCTTAGCTAGACCTGCTTTAGTTGTTCTTGTCTCTTTAAAGCTGTAACAACTGCTCTAGTAGATATCTAGCCTATTATAAAGCCTATCTTGTTAAAGTTATATATATTGTTATTCTAGATGCTATACTTAGCTTTAATGTTAGCTACAAGGCTAGACTAGCTCTAGATTACCTTAAGATCCTTGCAGAGGGCTCTCTTATAGTTATACTTATAATTAAACTTTACTACAAGCTCTAGTTAGCGCCTAACAAACGTACTAGGCTAGTTTAAGCTAATATAGCCTAGACTGCGCTTAGCGTACAAAGAATTAGCTATATTAGCTATAGTAGCTAGGCAAGAGGAAAATCCTTGCAGGTCTAGCTTAAGTATATAATTAACAATTACCTACTTCTTAGTATTAGTTAGAACCTATAAGTTAGGCATAGAATTAGCTTATAAAGGTTGTCTAGTGTGTTAGTTACTTAGTGTCTTTTAAAAGACCCTATAGATAGCTGCAGTGCGCTGCTAAGAGAAAGTTGCGTTTTAATAAAGAGCTTAAAGCGCAAGCTATATCTAACATTTATTTAACGCATCTAACTGCTGTTGTTGTAGAGGCATTAGTGTAGAGTTAGTGTTTTAGTAAGGTCTTAGCAAAAGTAAGCGACTTGCCTGTGTAAGTAACTTGCCTATAAGGTACGTTATATACAAAGCAGATAGACCCTAATTAAATATAATTAATTAACTAAGTTACCTCTTACTAGCTTGTTATAGTTATAAGCCTAGCTTTCTGAAGTAGTAGATCTTCCTACACACTTAGAAGAGCTAGTTAGACTAAGCTTATCTACTTTAATTATTTACTTAGTTTTTTCTCTTAACTCTAAGACCTACCTATAATAGCTAAGCTAGTTAGCTATAATGTGCAAGCTCTTTTAAGCATCTTAACTAGACTCTACTAACTTAAGTTATATACTAACTAGCCTAATTAGTATATTTAGTTTAATTAGCACGCTAAGCTTTATAATATATAGGGAATTGTTAACCTAGATACTGCTAACACTAGCAGATTACATAATAGAGCTCTTAGGCTACTTATAATAAGCTTAACTATACCTACTCTAACTTCTTTACTAGCACTAGCAGCCTAGTAGCAAGAATTTAAGTTGTCTAACACTAAGTTTTTTAAGTCTGCTAACATGCCTCTACCTACTTAATCTACCTATAGCTAAACTGCAACTAAGCAACCTATAGTAGAAATACCTAGTATAACATATATCGTTGATATTAGGTTGTTAAGCCTTAAGATTAATCTATAACTAGGAGCTTGCAAGGTACAAGATAGAGGTAAGTAAGTAGACAGCGCAGGCAGAACAACTCTAGAAGCTCTAAAACTAAGTTAATACTATAGTGTTGCTAGCAATCCTCTTACTAGTAATAGTTAAGCTTATTTATAACAACTCTACTAGCCTTTAATTGCTTATCTAAGTACTAAAGAAGGAGCGTACTTCTACTAATATTAGCACTTAGAACTAAGTTTGTGCTAAATACTGTTAGCACCTTAGAGCTGCCAGGTAAGAATAAGTAGCTTCTTAAGACTAGTACTATAAGTAGTTATACCTCTATATATAAGCTAAGTTATACAAGCTTATAGAGATTAAAAAGGCGCTTACTATATAGGGTTTCTTAGATGCTGTAACAGGCTAGGCCTAGGTGCTAGCTCCT
This sequence comes from Ascochyta viciae, assembly GCA_004335155.1. NCBI lineage: Eukaryota > Fungi > Ascomycota > Dothideomycetes > Pleosporales > Didymellaceae > Ascochyta > Ascochyta viciae. The sequence goes on from SATY01000427.1 coordinate 25,826, forward strand.
TAGCGTATACTGCCTTAGCAGTACTTTGGCTTGTACTCTTAGCATAGACTAGAGCCCCGCTACAGAGCTAACATGTCTAAGATAAGGTTATAAAAACTCTGCAACCTCTGCTCTAGAAGTTGTTCTCTATTAAATCTATCTTGTATTTTACTAGAAAATTCCCTTAGAGGTTAGCTCCTTACAGTTAGATTTAATTACTAAACAAGAATTAATAAGTAAGATGTTTAACAACACTACTAGGTGTCTAGGCAAATACAGCATTAAGCTATGCACTAGTAACAACAATTAATTAGATATTAGGGCTAAACTCTAGAACCTTACTACCTTGTTAGTACTAGAGAAGTAGTAGGATAAGCTACTTACTTATATACTAGAACGCTTAACTACCTATCTATTATAGGTAACCCTACCTAAGGCTACAGTAACTATTACTAACAACAAAACCTACCCTACTACAGACCCTAACTAGGACCTATAAGGAGAAGACATAAGCAAAACTATATAAAGATTAGTTAAAGCTTAGGTCTAAGCCTACATTACATCTATAAGGTTACTAAACTATATTACAACACCTCCTACCTCTGTATAAGTAATTAACAACAAGCTAAGTAAGGCTATAAAGTTACCTAATATAGGCAAGTTTAGTAGCAACTAATGTGCATATAAGACGTTTAAGTCCTAGATAAAGGATAAGCTAAAGTCTATAGGAGACTAAGAAGCTGTCTTAGGAGTTGCCTACATGTTTAATAGGCTAGAAGAATAAGCTGCGCAGGTTAGCTTATTATAGAAGGATTATAACCTAATAAGTACAACTAATTAGTTCCAAGAATTCTTAGACAAATAGTATAAAGACTTTCTATTTAAAGAGCATTCTTAGTAGAAGCTCTAGACTATTACCATAAAGAAGAGCAACTAGAGTGTTAAGGCTTTTAATGTAGAGTTTATCTAGCTAGCCTACAACGCTGCTAAAGAGGACAACACAAAGAATCTTAAGACTAGGTATATATCTACACTCTGTCTAGACCTCTAGGACAAAATAGTGTTAGTAGATGTTTTAGATAACTAGGATCTCTAGAGCCTTATAGCTAGAGTTCTAGTAGTAGAAGTTAACCTCTATAGGTCTAAGGCACTAATAAATAGCGCCTTTAGACAATACACACAAAGGACAAATCTAGATAGTATAGACTAGGAACCTACTAAGGCCTACTCTAAGAAGATTAAGTTCAACAACTAACAGCAAGTAGAGTAGTAGACTTAAGAAGTCTTAGATTAGTAGAGGGCTGCTAACATCTATTTAAGATGTAGAAAGAAGGGCTACTACGTAGACAGATGTAAGTTAGCCCTAGCTAAAAGACTAAAGAATGTCTAGGTTAAAAGCGCAATTGCTAAAGTCTCTAAGAATAATAACTTAAATAATAAAGGTTTAGAAAACTAGAAACTCCTGTTTAAAGGTGTAAATAAGGGTTAGGAAGAGAAGTTATAAAAAGAAAAGAACTATTCTAAGCGTTCTACTAATAGTAGCTAGATAGCAAGCCTATATTACTACATATAATAGTATAGGACAACACTATAGCATATAAATTAATTAACACTAAGTGTTTAATATATAGTATAGTCTCCTCTAAGTTTACATTATAAAATAACCTCTAACGCACTCCTACATATAGACAAAAGGTATTAGGCATAGCTAGGAAACTAACCTAGGTAACTAATGTTGTAAGAATAAAGATTAAAATTAATAGCTATAGAGAAACCCTCCAAGCATATATACTAGATAGAGAAAGAGAGTATAACCGTATCTTAAGAAGACTATAAATAAATAAAAACAAAGTCACTATAACACTAGCTAAGAAAATGTTATTTATCTACTTCTTATAGACATAAGTAAGAAGTAGGAAGAGCATCTATCCTAACTAAATACCTAAGCCTATTAGCCTAGAGTTGTACTAGGCGCTAAGGAAGAAGTCTAAGATAAACTAAAACATAGAACTGTTTGTTACATTAATAGCAGACATTTAGAAGGCCCTAAAGAAGAAGGAGCTAATAGACCTCTAAGACCTCCTCTTATAGTTCTTAAAGAATAAGTTTAGAACATTTATAAAGGAGAAAGTAGATAAGCTAGCGCTTTACTACAGTTCTAACATAGATTACATAATTAAGTTAGTTAAATAAGATAGTAAACCTGCAATAGTACTATAGGAACTACTGTACAATATATCCTACAAGGAGCTCCTAGTGCTGTAACAACAACTCACTAGCTACTTAGACAAGTGCTTAATTTAAGTTAGCAAATCTAGTGCTTCCGCCCTAGTGTTGTTTATTAAGAAACCTAGTAGAAGTCTCTAGTTTTGTGTTAATTACTAAGCATTAAACGCAATTACTAAAAAGGACTAGTACCTACTACCTCTAATTTACAAGACTCTTTTGCAGATATTAAAGACGTTGTAGTTTACTAAAGTAGACGTTATCTAAGCCTTCCACAAGATTAGGATTGCTAAAGGTAATAAATAGAAAACAGCCTTCTAAACAAGATTTAGACTCTACAAGTAGTTAGTAACACTATTTAGACTAGCTAATGCCCTAAGTACGTTCT
>SATY01000428.1:0-28351 GCA_004335155.1 Ascochyta viciae
GGTCTGCTTTTGCTAAGCATTCTAACACTTGTTGCACGTAGACCTTGTGTTCTTCTAGTGTCTTGCTGTACACTAGGATGTTGTTAAGGTAGGCTACTATAGTAATGTCTAGGTGTGCTCATAGCACGTTGTTAATAAGAGCCTAGCAGACTGCTAGTGCATTAGTTAGCCTAAATGGCATAACTATATACTTGAAATGTCTGTAACAGGTTCTAAACGCTATCTTCTATTCTTTGCCTTTTTTTATGTGTATTAGGTTGTACACTCTGCGTAGGTTAAGTGCAGTAAAGAACTTTGCTCCTAATAACTAGTCTTGTAGTTCTGTTATGTTAGGCAGCAGATACTAATTTTTAATAGTAATGTTATTAAGCTTTTAGTAATTGACGCAAAGTTATAGTTTGCCGTCTTTCTTTAGCACAAATAGAATAGGGAATCCTGCTAGGGATTTAGATTTCCTAATAAATCCTTTTGCAAGGTTCTCCTTAATGTTGTCTCTTAGTATCTTGAGTTCTTTCTTAGATAACTGGTATATAGGCCTAAAGGGTGGTTCTTTCCCTTCCTAGAGCTTAATCTCACAATCCTAAGATTAATGCTTAGGTAGCGCTTTTGCGGATAGCTCTTCTTTAAACATCTAGGCGTACTGATAGTACACGTCTAGTATAGCAGGAGTTGCACTGTTTTTCTCCTTAACTGTTGTAGAGGGGCTTTCTAGGTCTACATAATTAACTGCTCTATCTTAGCGCGTCTAATAGTTTAAAGAGATGTTGTTAATCTCCTTCTTATCTACTAACTCTAGCGTAGGTTGTGTAGGCTAGCGTGCAGTTGTGCTACATCTGCACCCTTTAAACAAAAGCTGTTAATCTTTCTAATTAATCTGTAGGTTGTGCTTTTGTAACCATAGCAATCCTAATATAATATTGTAAGTGGCCATACTTAAGACGTCTAGCAATATTAACTTATAGTGTCCTTATATCTAGAGGGGTTAGCACTTAACTTTGTGCATTACGACTGCTTCTCCTAGCATTAGTTCTCTATTAGCTACTTGGAGCTAATACAAGTGTTCTTTGCGCAAGGGGCGTAGTCTAGCTAGCTATACTCTGTGTAAGGAAACATAATTCCCTTGTGCTCCTAAGTCTAAGAGTGCTAATAGCTTCTTCCTATTTAGTACGATGGGGAGCTTAATAAGGTTATAGGTCCTAATAGAGTTAATAGTAAGACTCTAGGTGCCCTTATTTGTTCCTCTAAAAAAGACTTGTTGTCTGTTCCAAACCCTTTAAATTCTTTTAGATCTTGGTGTTTCCTGCATCTAGGGTTAAGGCATAACTGCTAATAGTTGTTAAAGCAGTTACTGTTAATTAATAGCTGCATTTGTGTTGCTGCAGTTGGATTATTGTCTCTAGGAAATATAACATAGTTGCGTTTATTAATTAAATAAATGTTACAAAAGTTGTTAGTGCACTTGTACTATTGTACACAATAGTAGTTGCAGGGCAATAGAAAATAGTGCACTCTTAACTTGTCTTTGTAGTGCATTGCGCACCTATTATCTCTACATGCAGTCTATAAAAGATTTACATATTTTAGGTTCTAGGAATCTAGGATGTACTGTGTGCAAGGGTTAACAGCAGCTAACAGTAGCTAGCTTGTTATGTAGTTCTGCGTGCGTTATAATTCCTAATTACACTAGTTTTCTTCCTCTAGTTCATTGTTAATTTTGTTAATAAGGCGCTAGCAGTCTGTAAGGTCTTCCTTAAGTCCTCTAATAATTGCGTTAAGGCTACGTTTTAGCCTTACGTGCTTAAGTAGTGGTGTTAGCTAGTGTACAAGGGATTAACACATGTTGCAATATGCTTAGTTGTTTTCCTTACGCTCCTGTTGTTGTTAAGTGCAGTAGTGTCCCTTATAGCGCTAACAGTGTGCCAATCCAGATCTAATCTAAGCTGGGGTCCTTCTAGTTGTGTCTAGAAGGTTGTCTATCTTGTTTTAATATTCTTGCAATTCCTTATATAGTGTTGCTGCGCGCTTAGGAGGTTTAATATACTCTGTATTGTCCTTAGGATCAGACTCTAGGTCTTCCATAAGTTGTCCTACTTTATTAGTAATTACTTTCTATTTATCACTAGCATCTATGTCTTTGTAACAACAGGATAGTACGTTGACCTGCTAGAGAACCTTGTTCTTTATGCAGCAGTCCCTAGCAAAGTAGCCTATCTTGCTACAGTTATAACAGGTTTTGTTATTCCTGTTGCCTAAGTTGTTGCTTCCCTTGCTTTTTTTGTTCCAGCGTCCTAGTAGGCTTAGTCCTTTGTTAAGGTTTAAGAGGTCTATAGCTTTAGGTCTGTAGTATCCACTGTGCGTGTTGTTGTAGATGCGTTAACTACTGTTAGACTAGTAGTTATTACAGTTGCCTTAATTTCCTTAGTTTAGGTTGTTGCGCTACTAGTTGCGTAGAGGTAGGCAATTGTTAACCTTAGTCACAATGCGCGCTCTAGGGTTGTCCCTCAATTCTATCTAAAGCTTGTATAGCTTAACGTTAATGTTGATTGCTTTATTAACTAGTTTGTCTAAGGTGTTGGTACTGGCGCCAGTGCGCATTAGTTCCTCCTTAACTTTAGGCTTAAGGCCTTGTTTAAACATAGTTATTAACGCGGTGTTACCCTACTCTATGTTAGCAGTAAGTTATTAAAACTTAGCAGCGTAGTTAGCAGCAGACTAAGTTTATTTAATGCGTTAGATGTTGCGACGTGCAATAGCTAGTTTGTTCAAGACTCTAAAGATTGGCTTAACTAACTTCTTAAACTTATTGAAGTTGTTAAACTAGAATAATACTTTGTCAGGACATTTGTTTAACATAGCCTTCTAAAGGAAAGGCTTAATCCATTTAAAAGCGTTGCTACGCATGTAACTTGCGGCTAGCATAATACGTTTGTTGTTAGGGATCTTGCTTCCTTAAAATTTAAAGAACAAGTTAAACTAGAGGAGCTAGTTATTAAGCTTGTTTTAATCGCCATTATAGGTGTCAGGCTTAGCAACATTTATAGTGCTAAATGTTGTAGGGGCATCCATGTTAACGTTGTCTAAGCGAGAGCTGCTAGGGGTAGCACAGTTTCCTAAAGTACTTATCTTAGAGGTGTTTAAAATGTTAAGTTTTACACTTTAGACAAAGTCTGTAAGTGATTGTTCAATTAGGTCTCAAGGATAAATACAAGAGCAGGGAACTAGGTAGGGTAGTAAGTAGTATGCGTCTAGGACCTTAGCTACTTAGGTGCAAGAAAGAGTATAGAGTAGACTATCTATTTCGTAAGCAAGTTAAGATATTCTAATAACAAAGTTAATTAATAAGGTTAAATACAAACTATAAGGGTTGTGTTCCTACAAACTATATACTTAAGGAGATGTAATGCTTGTTAATAAGCGACTAGAGTTAGTCTAATAAAATACATAAGGGTGCTTATAGACAAGCATATTGTACTATGCTTGTTAACAAGCAGTTACGTGTGTCATGCTTGTTAACAAGCAATTACGTAACAACCCTAGGTGTTCTGTCTTTCTCTACTTGTTGTTCCTTCAGGGAGGAGTTAAGGGTTTGGTTAGATAATACTTATTGCTGTGCCGCTCCTTCTGCACAGGATTGTAACAGGCAGGAGCATTGTACTATTGTAGAACTACAGTGTTTAAGGCTTACGTTGTGTAGTAAGTTAGATATCCTTCCCTAAATTAATTTTAAATCTATTTTAAATTAATTGTTACTAAAGTTTTCCTAGATTAATTCTAAACCTATTTAGGCATAGATTATATGCAAGGCTATAGAGCTCTTATAAAACAAGAGTATAGTGTAGTCTTTAACCTCCTTCTGCCTACTAATACTACACGTACTCCTTATATAGTACTTATCTCAACAGGTACACATACACATATACTACCTCCTCTTTAGCTTATAGATCTAGACTATTAGGAGGAGCTAATTAATGTGTTGCAGCTAATCCTGTACCTAGGTATAATAAGAAGTAAGTTAAGACAGCCTAAATAGCTTCTAAATTAATTCTAAAATAATTTAGCTAAGTTTCTTAAATCACTAGCACTTCTTGCTTATCTTTAGAAGTACAACTACTAAAGTATTAAGCAGCTACATGCTGCCTTTACAAACAAGGATAGACTTACAAGACTTGTATACAAAGAAAGACTTCTTATGTTCCCTTATAGAGGGGGGCTTAAAGGAGTAATATTTAAGTAGAAAACAAACTATTAAGAACTAAGTATAGTAAGTATAGACAGAACTTATACACAAATTAGTTCTAAATTAATTAGGCATACATTTAGCAAGTCTTGCCTGCCTACTTAGGAGACATTATTATCTGCATGTTTAAGGAGCAGGCTATGCTTCTTATAAAGCAGAACACTTTCTAAGTAGATATGTTATTTAAACGCTTTAGAGATAGCTAGGCAGAAGTGCTCTTTGCAAGTTTTAATACATAATATAGCAAGAGTAAGTTTTATTATTTAAATTAATTCTAAACTAATTTAGGGCTAATTTATGCAGTTATTATATTTAGTTGCATTATTATAAATGCACAAACATCTGCTATGTATAAAAGAGCCTTTACAGAGTTTTTTATAATTTGTAAGAAACTTACTAGCTCTATATTTAAGTGGATGTATCTTTATAGTAAGGGAACTCTTAGGATTACTATTAATATAGACACTAAGCAGATAGCTAGTAAGCAGAATTAGTTCTAAATTAATTTAGTACTAATTTAGTAGGGTTTAGCTAATATCTCTTAAAACTAGACACCTCTTACTACAGGCCTTAGCAGTATTAGTTAAGCTACTGTCTTAGGTTCTGTGCTATCTACTTTCTTTATAGTATAGATAGAGCTGCTCTAACTTTATTATATATAGAGGATTTAGACTAGGGTTAAATGCGCTTACTTCTAACTGCCTTAACAATAACAGAGTATATAGAGTTATGCAAGTTAATTAAAGGTAGGTTTCTAGTATAAATTAATTCTAAATTAATTCTAATATAATTGTAGAGACAACTACATTACAGCTAATTAAGGACTAGGTAAAGAACAAGAGAAACCTAGTTATTGCTTTAGGTATTAATTGTGCCTGTAGTAATATAGGTGCTTCTGTTTAGAATTTACTTAAATCTTATTTAAATGCAGTAGAGCAAGCTGCTTTAAAGGGGTATAGAACAGGCACACGTTAGGAGCTTCTTTAAGGTATTAAGATGTAAGTGGAATTAGTTCTAAATTAATTCTAAGCTAATTTGTCCTAGGGGGATGCATATAGATAGACAAGATCTTAAGGAATATAAGAATTAAAATAAGCTAGGAGTAAGACATAAGTCCTGTTAGACTCTTAGCCTAACAGCTTAGTTCTATAAGAACATTAGGCAAAAGCAGAGTAAGTTAAGCATAATTATTATTAAATTAATTCTAAATTAATTAGAGCGAAAAAACTCTAAGAGAAACCCTATTATTATTAATAATAAGGACAAAGATCTAGGCTATAGTCTAAGTAACTATAGCTTAAGTAGAGTAAAGCAGACTCCTAGAAAGAAGAAGAAAGGCTTAAACCTTCTTTAGACACAGGCTTATTAGTTATTACCTCTTAGAAGCTCTCCTATACAATCTTCTCCACTAATTCCTACTAAATCTATCTTGAATTAATTCTAAATTAATTTATCTCTAGCACCTTCCTAAGGCTAGTTCTGAATTGATTCTACTCTAGCATTGTTACAAGACCAGATTCTTCAACAGGAAAGAGAGATGTTTAAAGTAGAAAAGAAAAGAGCACTCTTAGAGCAAGAAAAACAAGAGTTTAAACTTACTTAAGAAGAGGTTGCAATTGCATTTCTAGAGAGAGAGGCTAGGTTAAAGGCTGCAAGAGAACAACTTTAAGCTACTTAGCAGAATGTAACCTAAATTAAATTAGAATTAATTTAGACCTCTTTTCTAAAACAAGTATAGTGTAGTAAAAATTTTCTTGCGCTAGATTTAAATAAAGTATATTCTTGCTTTCCCCTTTGTGCCTCCTTTACTACACTCTGCACTAGTGTAATATAGCTAGCAAAACCCTACTTCTTATAGTATATTGTCTAAATTAATTCTAAATCATTTCTAAATAAATTTAGCTAGCTTACTAAGAGTATATTGCTCTTCCTACCCTCCTAGCAGGGTCTACTCTTTTTAAGCTTAAGGATAATAATAGTTACTACATTATCTACGCTAGTAAGATCTTCTGCAGAGCTGTACATTAAGAAAGTAGTGTACTTTGTTAGGTATGTTTTTAATTTACTAGAATTAATTTAGAATCTATTTGTAACTTGTTCTAGATAAAATTCTATAGGAGAGGTGCTCTTGCACACTACCTTTATGTCTTTTACTCTTAGTACACAGTAGCTCCTGTTCCTGCTAGAAAGGTATTAACTTAGCAGTTGCATACTGCTATTGCCTACTTTTAGAGGGTAATAAGTCTTTATCACGCACAAGAAGACCTAGTTTCAAACAATTAAACCTAAGTTAATTCAGAATCGATTCTACCTTAAGTTGATTTAGAATTGATTCCTCCTTAAGTCGATTCAGAATCGATTCCTCCTTAAGTCAATTCAGAATTAATTTAGCTACTATAGCAGTCTCTACCTCTACCCCTACAGCCTATACCTTACTTCTTAATATTAAATAAGAAGAAGAAGCAGAAGAAAGGGCGTATAAACTATTAAAAAACCTAACAAATTCTTTTAGTACTAAATGTTAGTACTCCTTGTACTTATTGTAGGAAAAAGAAAGTAAAAAGTAAGTATTTATATCTAAGATTAATTCTAAACTAATTCTTATACTATTAGGGTGTTTACTTAAAGGTTAATGTACAAGCAAAGCATATTTTAAGTAGAAAGAGGTAGAGCATAATTATTTATCTATTTATATAGTAGCCTAAAGCCACATTGCTTTATGCTTATAGCTAAATTAGTTCTAAATCTATTTAATTTTAATTTAAGCGTGTCTAGGCGAAATCAATTAAGAACTAATTCTTAATTAATTTCACTTGTTATCCTTATCCTTATCCTTATCTACATTGTTGTCCTCTTTAGTCTTCTAACCCCTAGCCTCATCCTCCTTAAGGAACTTGATCTAGAGCTTACAGTTCTCACACTTCTAGTAGTTAGAGTCCTAGAAAAAGAAGCAATCTATAAATTTATTAGAAATCTAGTAGAATTAATTTAGAATTAATTCTAAAACAATTCTGTTAACAAGGGACCTTTAGGGGGAATCTTACAGTTAATAGTAGTAGTAGCATAAGCCTAGTAGGTTAGGCAGAAGGTAGTGCTGCTAGAGGAGAGGCTAGAGATCTGTGCTATGCGCCTAGAATCAGCCTAGTAGAATTAATTAGCAATTAATCTTTAATTGCTTTAAGCTAAATTAATCTAGAATTAATTTGGAACTAATTCTACTTACATAAAGGTCTAGGCCCTAAATTATAGAGAAGGGAGGGGTCTAAGCAGTAGCAGCAGCTATGGCCTGCGCGTAGAGGACGTTCTGCTGCTAGTAAGCAGCCTAGAGGAGGTTGTAGCAGTCTATTATGTATTAAAAGAAGCCTAAATTAATTAGCAATTAATTTAGAATTAATTCTACCAAAATTCTACTTACGCTTAACAGTAATGATATAGCAGCTGCTTAGCTAGCTAACCCTATAACTAGAGCTAGCAATGCTACTAATGCTATAGTCCTAGCAGAGGTGGTTAATTAGGTTGCTACGCTTAGAGAACCTCTTCTATTAAATTGTTAGAATTAGTCTAGAATTGATTAGGAATTAATTCTTACTCTACAGAGCTTATAGCAGTTAATCTCCTTATAGCAGCAAAGCTCGCCTAGGTAGACAATGATATTGCTGTTGTTGTTAGTGTTGTAGAAGGTTGCACCTAGCGGCAGGGTAGGCAGGGCCAGGTAGTGGGCATATGCTTGCTAGAATTAATTTAGAATTAATTTAGAAATGATTTTGCTAGCTCACTTACGCTTCTAGCTAAGACAGAGACAGTCTAGCTGGTTATAGTAGTAGTAGTGGTAGTGGTAGTAGTAGTGGTAGTAGTGGTGGTGGTGTTAGTGTTGGTGTTAGTAATAGTTGCTAGAATCAATTTTGAATTAATTTGAAAGTGATTTTGGCTTGCTTATCTAGTGTGCGCACAGATAGCTTGGCATGCCACCTCTTGGCACGCCCATGGTCATGTGGCCTGCCGCCTGCATGCCCGCGGGAGATCGCTCGGTGATGTCAATTCACGAGCTAGTCTAGCGCTGCCAAGAGAGCAGGTACCCGCGGCATGGCGTATCGTGATCATCTGCTTGACCTGCACCAGTCACCTGCGCGTTATTCATGACAGCCTCGAAGACTGCCTGAATCATGCCTGCCTGTGTAGCACTTACATGGAAACTCCACGCCCGTCCCTGAAGACATCCGCTCCTTATCACTACTACATTCACCTTCGGCACTCCGCCTCACTCTGCCATATAACCACCACCATGTCGATGAAGCGGATACGCCGGATCTTCGAGCGCGAGACTGAGCGGGAGGCCTCATATGAGCCGCTTGAGGGTGGCTCTGAGCGTCCAGATGGCGAGCGCATCGAGGGCTCGGAGAATGCCTTCTCATGGACTGCCTATTCCGTCTTCCTGCTGCTCGGTGTGGCTATGCTTTGGGCGTGGTATGATTCCCGTTTGGCATGACATCAGACGTATACTGATGTTCTGATAGGAACATGTTCCTAGCCGCAAATCCATACTTCCAGCGACGCTTTGAGCGCAACGATAACCTCCTACGCAACTTTCAGTCGGCCATCATGTCCGTGTCGACTGTAGGCAACCTCGGTTCCATGATCGTCTTGACTAAGCTTCAGGCGCGAGCAAACTATCCGCACCGTATAGCCACTTCGCTGGTACTCAACATCATTGTCTTCACTATGTTGGCACTGTCTACAAAGCTGTTCCTTGGAGTATCAGCTGGTGTTTACTTCGCTTTCCTGATGCTCATGGTGTTCAGTGCAAGTCTGGCAGCAGGACTGTGCCAGAACGGCGTCTTCGCATATGTTGCAGGCTTCGGCCGAGAGGAGTACACGCAGGGCATCATGACGGGACAGGGCATTGCTGGAGTATTGCCTTGCATCGCCCAGATTGTTTCTGTGCTTTCGGTCCCACCAAAGAAAGAGCACGTTGACGGCACGCCGCAGCAGTCTAGCACCTCCGCGTTTGCCTACTTCCTTACAGCTACCGTCATCTCCGCCTTGGCCTTGCTAGCCTTCTTCTACCTGGAACGCAGGCACAGCTCCAGGGTCCGCCTTGATGAAGTGGACGCTACCTCAGCTCCTGTCGCACGCAAGAGCATCCCTCTGACTCGCCTCTTCCGGAAGCTCACCTGGCTGGCCAGTGCAGTGTTCCTGACCTTTGTAGTCACCATGTTCTTCCCTGTCTTCACCCAGAAGATTGTTAGCGTGCGAGATCCAGAATATGCGCACCGTCTGTTCCAACCAGCGACATTCATACCTCTGGGTTTCCTCTTCTGGAACATCGGAGACTTACTTGGACGCATGGGCCCTGCCCTCCCTGCTTTACGCCTGACAGCCTACCCAAAGATACTCTTCGTTTTCTCCATCTTCCGAGCCGCTTTCATCCCCTTATACCTACTCTGCAATGTTGGTGGTAAAGGGGCTGCTGTCAGCTCAGACTTCTTTTACTTATTTGTTGTGCAGCTGCTCTTCGGCCTTACCAATGGATACCTTGGAAGCAGCTGCATGATGGGTTTTGTCGAGTGGGTCGACGTTGATGAGGCGGAAGCTGCAGGTGGCTTCATGTCACTCTGTCTTGTCGGCGGTTTGACGGTGGGAAGCTTCATGAGCTTCTTCGCTGCACAGGCTGTATGAAATGATTGCACATGGAACAAATGTTTGGGCGTACGCCATCTCGCTCAACACCGTTGCATCTCGAAAACAATATGTTCAAAGCTGATGCTCACCTTTTCCTGCTGTATGGACTTCTCCGCAAGGAACTCGAAGACACTGCTCTGAGTCGCCTTCTCAGCTGCCTCCTTGCTCCAAAGCAAGCCCTCGCACTCACGGATAACACCTTCTGGGGTACCAACATCGGCTTCCACCAGCTTCTCAGGAAAATCAGAAAAAGGAGCAACGAGACGTTTCAGTGTAGGAGGTCTGAACGACCATTCTGCTCACGAGATTGAAACGTCATTACCGTTGGCCTGGTGATGTCACGGCTGCGCAGATACGAAAAGATGTACGCGGTAGGCATCGTCGATGATGAATGGACGATATAGTGAAGTGAAGAAGGTTGAGAAGGCTTAAGAAGGGGTGCTGGCTACAGCGCAGACATGTGAAGCAAATAGCTATCACGTGTGAGGGTAATGAATGATTGATATATCCCAATTTTGAACCCGAGTCTGTAGAATCATGCAACTGTTCATCCAACAGGCGATGAATCCTGCAGGATATTAAAACCTACCTTTTCAGAAGGATCACCACCGCAAACGAATCACAGCCACGCTCGCCCATAACTGACATCATAGGTCAGATACACAACATAAGCTGACTGCAGCACTATACATAAAGTACCCCGCTTCCCTTCTACCTACCAGAGTAGGTTGAGAACATTTTCACTTGCTCTCAACGTTCAGCACAACAGCTGTCCAAAGTGGAGATGTTGCTGAAAGAAGTATTCTCCGAAAGTATCTTCGATCATGATTTAGGTACATTGGCCGTCACGGCCTTGACTCTACTCCTTCTGTATTTAGGAGGCAACGCGACATATCAACTCTATTTCAGCCCACTTTCAATCTTCCCAGGACCTAAACTCGCCGCTGTGACACTATGGTACGAGATCTACTACGACGTCTTCAAATGGGGCCGATACTATGTGAAGGTCAGAGAAATGCATGAACAATATGGCAAGTATACACTTACCTGAATGACTCAAATTATTGCTCTGCTTATCCATTGCGATCTCAGGTCCGATCATCCGTATCAACCCTTTCGAGTTACACGTCTCTGACCCAGACTTCATTGACACACTCTACACTCGTTCCGCACCGCGCGACAAACACCAGTACATGACAGGCCAGTTTGGCGATCCTCTCGTTACCTTCTCCACAGACGATCACTCCCACCATCGCATACGTCGCGCCGCACTCAACCCCTTCTTTTCCAAGCAGCGCGTGCTGGGCCTACAAGACCTGATCTGGACGCACGTCGAGAAGCTCTGCGCTCGCTTCGAAGAATTCAGACAATCTAAAAAGCCGCTTCCCACAGGTCCAGCATTCGGATGTCTGACGGCTGATGTGATTATCGATTACTCAATGGGCCACAAACAGAATGCACTTGATGATCCGGAGTTTGCGCCTCTATTCACTCAAGCAGTGAAGAAATTCGCTTCCATGAGTGTGTTTACCAAGCACATGCCGTGGCTGCATGCCATCATGCGCGGTCTCCCCCAACACTGGATTGCGAACTGGAGCCCTGAATATGGTGCTATGCTAGCATTCCGGACACTGAACAATCGGCGCGTAGAGGAGGTGTTCAAGCGGAACGAAAACGGTGGAGATATGGGTAACGAGACAAAAAGCCAACCAACCGTCTTCCACGAACTGCTCAACAGCGACCTCCCACCATCAGAAAAGTCATTGGAGCGACTAAGCCAAGAAAGCCAGCTCATTGTCGGCGCAGCCCTGGATACCACAGCCCACGCCCTGAACACAACCCTCTTCCACCTGCTCGCCAACCCCGAGAAACTGCGAAAACTGAAAGGAGAACTAGAAACCGCAATCCCCAACCCAAACATTCACACCCCTCTCACCGAGCTAGAGAACCTCCCCTACCTCTCCGCCTCCATATCAGAAGGTCTCCGCCTCTCACACGGCCTCTCAACTCGCAACGCCCGCCTCGCTCACACTCCCATGCAATACGGCTCTTACACCATCCCCCCTTTCACACCTGTAGGTATGTCCGCGCCGCTGACGCATCACAACGAGACCCTCTTCCCATCGTCCCACTCCTTCATCCCTGAACGCTGGATCGGCGGGAAGACACCCGACGGGCGGCCGTTAGAGAAGTACTTGATGACGTTTGGAAGGGGTGCGAGACAGTGCGCGGGAATCAATCTTGCACGGGCGGAAATGTATATCGTGCTTGCGGCGCTGGTGAGGAGATTTGAGATGGAGCTTTGGGAGTCGTCGAGGAGGGATGTTGATATGTATCATGATTTGTTTTTGCCGCAGACTGAGTTGGGGAGGCCGGGGGTGAGGGTGTTGATTAAGTAGGCAAGGGCTGGTTGGACGGGGATAGTCACATATTAAGATACTGTCGCTGCGCAATCGGCACTAGAGGTAAGCCCTTTCAGCTGTGTGTTGGTGGCTTGTTGTAGTTGTTCATATCAGGTTACTAAGTAAAGGCATGTACACGTCGTACCTTCTTCTTGAGATTCTCTCCTTCCTCTACTTTCTACGCAGCGTGATACAATGCCTTGTTGGCCAATTAGATCATTGAGCTGATTAGCCAATCGATTTTCACGAATTATTTGACGTGATGCGACTTCCTCTCGTTAAACACAGCCTATATCGCCTCCGCAGCATTTATGCACTCGCTTCTCCCCCTGTCTCAACTTCAGCTTTATCCATTTTCCTACAGCAATCGAGATGTCTTGACCCCTCATGTCAATCAATATTGTAGTGTCGAAGGATATCAGGCTGAGAAACCGCTCAGCCCCCATGGCGCATATGTGATGGCGCATATTTAGAGGGGCCAAAAACGCAAGATGACGCCCAGCCCTGCACAGCCGAGAATCTGCAGTTAATAAACGCCCAGCATCTCCAACCCAAAAGCCGACTTTCTTTTCGCATTTTGCATCTCAGATCCTACACTAACAATGGAGGTTGCTGCTAGTATCATTGCCGTCCTTCAGATATCTGGAAAGGTTACAACCTACATTCAGACCGCTTCTGGAGCGAAAACTGACCGGCAGCGCCTGCGCGATGCCATCAGAGCGTGCGAAGACATCCTACAAGAGCTGAAGGACAATGCGGATACTTCGGAAGCAGGAAAGGCATGGGTCGAACGCATGCAAGTCCTCAATCAACCTGGAGGAATACTGGATCGCCTTCGGACGGCACTCAGTCTGGTGCAAACCAAACTGCAGTCTGACAGCATAGGCAAGATATCAAAATGGCCGTTCCAAGAGAAGGAAACAATGAAGCTTATCGAGGCTATTGAGAGGGAGAAGAGCCTTCTACACCTGGCACTATCGAATCATGCTGGGAGATTGCTTCACGAGATAAATACGCGCTCTCAAGGAAATACCGAACAGCTTGTCGAGCTCGCACGCATGCTGGATCTCAACACAGACTTATCTCGAGACACTTTGCTCAACTTGAACGAGCTAAAGTTGTCACAGTCGGAGCTAAAATCGTCACAAGCGAAGCTAGACAGTGGCATGGAGGCTTTACAGAAGTGTGATGATGCGCTTAAGGAGAAACAAAAACGACAAGAGATTCTCGACTGGCTGTCGAAAGCAGACCATATCAGCTCATACCATGATGCTATTCACAGACGACATGCCGCCACAGGCACGTGGTTCCTTGACTCAGACGAATACAGGCTCTGGTTGGCTACAAAGGGGAGAACTCTGTTCTGTCCAGGTATGCCTGGAGCAGGCAAAACAATATTGGCCTCAGTCGTCATATCTGATCTCAATGAGCGTTACAAGAGCGAGCCGTTACATGGTGTCGTCTTCTTGTTCAACGTCTTCAACGAAAAACAGTCTTCGAAGGAATTGCTGGCAAGCCTGCTACAGCAACTTGCTGAACGCCAGGAGCATCTACCAGTGCCTGTAAGAGAGCTGTACAAACGCCAAGATGATGGTCGGAAGCCGCTGCTTCTACAGAATATCATCGAGAGTCTTCATGCTGTGGCCAGTTCTCTCCAGCGTGTGTTTGTCGTGATCGATGCTCTGGATGAATGCAACACCAACTCCGTGCGAGACTTCTTGACAGCAATTTTTGCGCTTGGCGATGGATGCAACATAAACATTTTGGCAACATCAAGAAATATCCCTGACATTGCTTCCCAGTTCCACGCAGCGGATGTTCTGGAAATACGTGCAAGGGACGAAGATATCCAGCAGTTCGTTCGAGGGACATCCCATCGACTGTCAAAAATAGCACAGAACGATCCCAAACTTCTGGATGAAACCGCAGTCAAGATTGCGCAATCAGCGCAAGGAATGTGAGTTCGGACTTATTTCGTGCTGTTATCACATATTGACCTCATGATAGGTTCCTGTTAGCCCAGCTACATGTTGACTCTCTTGCCTTCAAGAAGTCAAAAAAAGCTTTTCGAGACGCTCTAACAGAGCTGGCGAGTGGTTCGGCGGCATACGATGATGCCTACGAAGCCGCAATGACTCGTATCAATGGCCAAACTGAGGAGCAAGCACAGTTCGCGAGAGAAGTATTGACGTGGGTAGTTTGTGCAAGGCGCGCATTGACGTCCTCAGAGCTATGCGAAGCGCTTGCTGTAGAGGATGGAGTGTTCGATCTTGATCCGGAAAACAAACCGTGTCTTGAAGATATACTCTCTGTTTGCGCTGGACTTATTGTCACCGACGAAGGGAGCAACAAGATACGACTTGTCCATTACACCACGCGGAAATACTTCGACAGGACTAAGGAAAGATGGTTCCCGAACGCAGAGCTAGCAATAGCCAAAACTTGCATCACCTACCTCTCACTCCCCGACCCCGAACAATATCACAGATCATATTGGGTCTTATTAATGAATCAAGGAATTAATCGAAGAGATGATGGAGGATATGACAGGTTATTACAGAATTACGCTGCCAGAAATTGGGCTGTCCATGCTAGCTGTACCGACATATCGCAAGTACAAGGCGCCATCGTGCATTTCCTAAGCCAACCCGCACTTGTTCGATTCGCCCTGGAAGAGTTGCATGGCAGAGTAGCCTCAGAAGCAACAGGTCTCCATCTAGCTGTGCGTTTTGGACTGGAAAACATCGTGGTCAAGCTTCTTGAACTTGGGTTTGATGCAAATGCAGTTGCCAAATATGACACTTATAGTCATCACACGGATCTTCCGAGTTGCCCAGAACATTCCGCTCTTACCATAGCTGCGGAATATGGCTACGGGTCAATCGTTAAACTACTCCTCTCAGTTGACGCCAGAGTGGACACAAAATTCACCAGCCCGCATTCTTGGTCCCCAATTCAAACAGCTACAATCAATGGCCATGGAGATATTGTCAAGCTGCTCTTGGCGGGAAGCACGATGAGAGACCTGAAGTTATCTCTGAGTTGGGCAATCCGAGTAAATTCGGTGTCGCTTTGTGAAATACTTCTGGAGCGCGCCCCAGTCGAACCTGATGACCATTTCACGCCACTACACGACACAGCATCTGAGGGACTCACGGATATCGTGGTTCTTCTTCTCAAAAATCGATCTCCAAAAGATGCGAAAGATACAGACGGCCAAACTCCACTATTTCATGCAGCTCTCCAAGGACATGCGCATGTCGTTCGCCAGCTGCTGATAGCTGATGTTACGGTAGACGTCGCTGACAGGAGAAACCAAACACCGCTTGATGCGGCCATAGAAAGCGGCCATGCGGAGGTAGTAAAGCTACTTCTAGATGCTGGTGCAAATGTGGGCCATGAATATGTCCAGGGTCGTACGATGTTACACACTGCTCTGTCCAGGTGCCAAGCGAATATGGTTGAGTTGCTACTCAACGCAGGAGCTCGGGTTGATATACAAGACGCTGCCGGTCGTTTTCCACTGCATACTGCCGCCATCGAAGGATTGGTTAGTAGCTTCGAGTGCATCCTTAGTATGAGTAGAGGAAACGATGTCTCCCTCCGAGATAGTGCAGGGTGCACTCCATTGCACCTTGCAGCTGCCACAGGAAACCTAAAGATAGTTGAGTGCATTCTGAGTAAAAGAGTCAACATAGATCTTCAAGATGATGCAGGTCGCACCGCGTTGTGGCATGCATGCAAAGACAGGAACAAGAGCGTGGCGAGCAAGCTCCTGAGCTTTGGTGCAAACTGGCAAATAGCAGATCACGCAGGCCTCGATTGCAATGCGGCCACTGGGTTCAAAGAAACCTGGGGACCATTTCAAAGGGTTGAGAACCATCGTGCTATACTCGACCTCATGAGGAAGCGGCGCGAAGGAACGGCTCCAGACGCGAGCGAACGACACTCTCGCGTCCATACTGATGAAGATATAGGTCTAGAGAGCGCAAGTGGGCAGGCCCTCAACTGAACGTTGGTTTCTACCTTCAGGAGTTTGCATATAGATTTCCAACCTAGAAGCCATGAATACATAGATAACCTACACGTATATTCTGAATCTAAGGCAAACCCCCTCTACTGAGACTGAAAAGCGTATTGTATCTCAACCATGAGCTGCGAACCAGGGAAAACAAGAGTATGGAATGGGAAACAAGAACCTGAAGGCGGTCAGAGAGGGCCCGTTACACGTGACATATGCTTACAATATAGATCCGAGTTTCTGTTTCCATGCGTCTATGCGCTTGCTACCCACGCCTACATGTTGTCTACCCAGTAGCAATCCAGAAGTGGTTGATTCAATAGCTCTATCGTTTCGAGTTTTCGTTTACATTATTCGTGGCGTCATTGTAGTCATTGAGTTTATTCGCATCGTTACTTTGGTGTTTGATGTTTAACGTCGAACGGCATGGTCTCGGATTTCATCTTTCCAGCCCAGTGGGACTTCCCTGATGTCCACGGAATCTGCGTTGATCCGTACTCTGGTATGCTGTGACAGTGGTGACATCCACGCGTCCTTATTTGTGAACCTTGATGGAGCATCTCAAGCCGATGGGAAGCAGGGCACGGGTTGTGGAGTCTAGGGCGTTAAGAAGCCTTGTGTATGATGGTCTGGGTGGACATCTCCCCGCACGTGTGAGGTGTTTGTTGATACTCTGTGTGTGCGAATCATGACACCCGGGGTGCGTAGAGGTGGGCTTCCTGGGTATGTGCTTTCTCATCCGAGGATTTGATGTGATTCCCAGAAGCCTTGGCGTACTGCAGTGTTGAGGGGAGTTCTGAGAAGGCGCTCAAAACCTGACAATGGATGAGAATCACGACTGGAAGCACGATCATCGGATGGCCGAGGGCTGACTCGCTGTCGTTTTCTTTTGGTGTGGGGATTCTAAGCTTCTCCTAGGGATACACGTCGACCGAACAGATATATCTGCTGGAACGGAAGTTTTTCCTACAAGTTTTGCTACGTCCCCTTCGCGACGATTGTTGCTGGCAGACATTTTGGATACCCGTGAGCATGAATAACAGAGCCTGGATTGCGTTGAAGCTCAAAGCTGCTCGAGTGCAGGGTCTATCAAACGTTCATATACTGACATCACCGAGTCGAAGTTTGTCGGCCCAGTTGGGCCTGTACTTGCTCTTCATGTGTGTCATGAGGTCGGCTAGGGACGCGTTAAGAGCAGCAGAGCTTGGCCATTTCCAGGATGAAAGCTCGAGAACGTGGACTGTGTTGGAGTAGAGCTGGATGACATTGCCTTCGTAGATCTCTGGCATGTTTTGGATGATGATGGTACCGGCTCGATAGACCCAGTGTGGCGTAAGGAACGTATATGTACCGCCCAGGCTTACGACAGCCTCAAGCACGTACCTAGAAACCCGCATGAGTCAGTGAACGGGTTTTGGGTGATGAGAAAAAATGAGGTGGAGATTGAAAGTACACACCATGCACTACCCCAGCTGGGGTCTAAGAGAAGTACTGTCGTATGCAAGGCGATGCGCACAACAGGGAGCAACTCCGCTTTCTCGTCGAGACGCGGCAGAAGTTTCTTGACATTGGTCTTTGCGACAGAATCGCCGTTGCGGAATCGGTGCTGTAAGCGAAATAGTGAACACATGTATTCAGCTGGTCTGGCCTTGTCGAAGCACAATTCCCAGTTCTGGGGATGTTAGGCTTCAGTACTGGTCAAATCGGTAGGCAAACTCACTGGTTCCGGAAAAGTTGCTGGCCGATCTAGGGTTGATGCAATCTCGTTTTCGATGCTAAAGATGGTCATGTGCATATTGCGAAGCAACTCTGCCATATTCGTCGATGAGTCTTCTTGCTCTGCCGTCGCTTCCAGACTGTAGGCAATGCGCGCAGCAAGCGCTATCTGTTGTCCAATATTGCCGGACTTTGGATCGAACAGGCTGTTTATTGCCATCAAGAGCACTGCTCTAAGTGTGTCTATGGTAGGCTCGAGAGTGGCCGCCTCGACATGTTCCATGGCTTTGTCGTAGAACTTGCCGGCAAGGTTGCGGTATTTAAGGCAATTTGCCTGGTAGTGGGCCTGCTTGCCTGACGACTGCCACAGATTTCGCGCGTCTTGCCTTTTTGCAGTATTGGGAATAATGTGGCACGCGATTGAATAAATCATATTGAGGGAAAATGTCTCAACAGGTGCAAGATCTGTAGGAACGTCCAGGCTGAGGTATCGTTGCGACTCATCAATGATGGGGTATACTGGCTGTCTGCGAGTTGTTACATCAGCAAACAACCTAGGAACGTGCATTGAGGTGGAAGTTCATACATGCATTCCAGGTACTCTTCGACAAGCTCGTGTAGCTTTTGCGGCGTAGACTTCCACTCTAAAACGAAGTCGTCTTCTTCGTCGAACGGAGAACGTACGAAGGTAGACTGCAACCTTGGTGACTTCAAGAGACATGATTCTGAACCAAGATATCGGTAGCTGTCCGCAGCGTACGCAAAGTGATGCTCATATTGCAGGCCGCTGCCAGACAGAACAGGCTCAGCTTTTGTGGCTGCATTGAAACTTCCACTTTGTGGAGTGTCCACTGAAGACGCCGGAGATGAGTTATTTCGTGCCTCAAGTTTGCGCACGTGATCAACGAGTTCAGATATGTAACTACACGCTGTGAGGGTTTGCTTCAAGTCCAGTCGGCCTCAAAATCATACCTGCGAGGAACTAGGGCGCCACGACCGGGATCATGATACACGCACTCAACGCCTGCTTTGGTGCATTGTCTGTTGTTGTTAGTCTAAGCAGCCAGCCGTCGGGCGGGAGCAGCAATGACCGGCATTTCGGGAGCAGTGTGTCGCAGCCACGGCGGCAATCCCGGCAACGCTTGCATGCAGGCAAGCTCTGTTGTGAGCGTCAGTAGATGAACCACTTCGTAGGCTGATGAGGATTACCTGAACCACAGCGCCCAAGTTAACTGCAGTCGCGCTGCGATTACCAGTGTCGGTTGTCATGATGCAAAGATGAGGGTTGCCGGCCTTCAGTGTTCACCAGGCTATGTCGCCATTACTTGAGACAGATGAAAAGACAGCAGCATCAACGCGCAATGAGCTGGGCAGGTGACGAACTGGGATGACTGTGATGCGACATCGAGCGAAAGTCTTATCTGGCAAGCGCGACCCAACACAGAAGGGATTGCCAGCGGCGGCATATCGGCACCCTCACTTGCATGCGCGCAGTTTCGACGCACCACCTCGTAAAATCGCATTCTTAAGAATCAAGAATGTATGCCTCTGCCAACACAGCCAGCAGAGCACCAGGAGCACATCGATGAGCACGTACAAAGGCTGCCTTTTAATAAGCGCTCTAGCCGAAGCTAGGAGTGTGCCAAATAACGACTGGACGAGGCGAGGTGGCTAGTCCCGCTGGCCTGCGCCTTGACCCAGAGTTCTCAGCATCATCACAACCATCCATCACGGATTCCGTAATGCCATGAGCCCTACGTCGTACCGTAGACGCATAGCGCCCACATTCCATGATGCAGAAACATAAAGTGCGCCGTCGTGTGCTCGCTTGCGCCAGGTGCAGAAAGAGGAAGCTTGCGGTGCTTATCCACAATGTCTCACTGTACAGCCATCATCATACTAACAACACGGTAGTGCGATTTCAAGGTGCCAGACTGCACTCGGTGTGTGGATGCGGGTGTGAGATGCGTTGGCTTCGACTCTTCGACAGCTTCCACCTTGCCATATCGGAGCATAGCTGATCACTTGGAAGCTCACATTGCCCGTTTGGAGGGAGCTCAAAGCCCATCTTCCTCGAGACGCTTTGGCCAGCCGTCCCCAGCTATTTCATATGCATCTGAACCGCACCCGAGCCAGCATGGCCTAGAAAAATGCGCTTTCGCTGACAGCCTTGTCAACCAAGCCATGGAGGACATCACCCCTCCTTTTCTTGGTGTGTCCAAAGCAAGACCAATCTTACAGTGCGTCGTCAAAGGGACACAGCTGCCATCCAGAAAAGGTCCTGTAGGTTCCACCGATCTGGACGAGAACCATCCTAGGTCAATCATCAATCCTCCGACCAAAAGCCTGTTTCGCGATCTAATTGCCGATGAGAATGGAGCCAAGATCCTCCTCGACAACTATCTGGAGAGAGTGATTACACAGTATCCTATATATCACCGCACCGATGTCACGACAGCGTTCAACTCCATTTATCCGAAAAGAGCGTCGAAGACCGACGAGGACTCTGTTCGTAACCAGTATGTTGTGTGCATGGTCATGGCCATTTCGCTGAGCACCCATGCCCGAAAGAACGTAGCAAAAGCCAACCAGCAAGCGTTTCAACTTGTCAGGTGTGCCATGCAGTGGATTCCGGAGGTTGCGACAAACGACATTGCTGGTCTGCAGGCGATCCTTCTCCTGACACAGTACACCTTCTTGAACCCTGGCATGGCGGATCTTTGGCTTCTCACAGGGCTGATAAGCCAATCGGTGATTGACCTCGGCCTGCACCAAGAACTGCCCAACGACGCCCAGATATCCGACTACCAACGCGACATGCGGCGACGCCTGTTTTGGTGCGCATGGGAGATGGAAGTGGGAGTGTGCGCTATCTTTCTATTTCCAACCAGCCTGCCCATAAAAGGGATCCAGGTCAAATTTCCACTAGAGATCGACGACACTGCCATCACTCAGCATGGCACCGTCCCTGAGGGGCGTGTATCGAAGTTTACCCAGCGAATCATTTGCAGCTTCCGGCTCATCGAGGCAGAGTTCGTTTCAGTCATGTGGCAGCATGAGCCAATACCACAGGAATACGACTCTCTCGAAAGTTGGGGGCAAAGCTGCATTCACCGCATCTGCCAGTGGCAACAAGAGATTTACGCTGCAGCTCGCGCAAACCTAGACCCTGGACTTCTGGCGAGGTGGGAAGAGATGACGTTGTACTCCGACATCGCTGTGCCGTACGTCTACTTCATGCTCAATCGACCATCGAAGCGCATACCTGTGCCTACCACAGATCAGAGAATGATCGCATTGGCGAACGCAGTGAAGATCGCTGCGGGCTATCTGAAACAGTCAGAAGCCGCCCCCGGGAGGATCAAATATGTGTTCCACCCATGTCATCACGTCTTCCATTGCGCTATCGTCTTTCTAGAGGGCTTGCAATATTGCAAACAAGAGGTTCTTACAGTATATTCCTGGGAGCAGGTGGAAGAATTCATGAACGTCTTCGCAGAGTGTTTCCGTTCGATCCGCGAACGATGGACTGCAGCCACACGATGCCTCGAAGAATATGAGCGGTCCTTGGCGCCTGTCAAGAAGGAGT
This sequence comes from Ascochyta viciae, assembly GCA_004335155.1. NCBI lineage: Eukaryota > Fungi > Ascomycota > Dothideomycetes > Pleosporales > Didymellaceae > Ascochyta > Ascochyta viciae. The sequence goes on from SATY01000428.1 coordinate 21,645, forward strand.
ATTTGGACCTCTACGCCTCGAAGACGAGCATCAGAGAACTGACAGTACCGCCAATTGTTGCTCCAACGGTATGTGGTCCGACTTTCCACGACGTCCCGGGTCTCTTACCCACCGAAGCCGGAGGGTGTCTGTCCCATTGGAACCTCTTCAATCCCACTGCTACTTCAGAACCGATCGAACCGCTTAATGCGTACGCATACACTACCACACCTCGCGACTGGAACGCAGAGTTCCACTTATACCCAAGTGTTGAGCACGTGCACGAAATGGAATCGCAGTAAGTTCCCATACAGCTATGGTTGATGCTAGATGCAGTTCATGTTGCCATCTTCGTCGCATTATCGAAGAATTGCATTGGGCAATTTTTTTCAGTAAATCTCAAGCAGATGCAGCTAGGACTATGAAATCTTCGCCGGAAAGGAATAGATCGCATGGACGTTACATAACGGTGGCGCGGCCCACTCCTGTTGCTCTACGCAGAGCCTCAGTCTCCAACGCCGTGCGAAAGGGACCGGGCCTGCCGACCCAATACTGCCTGGTCAATCCAACACCATCGGAGTCGAGCATACCCCTTCGTCAACCAACCGAAGCCAGCCACAAACTCAACAAACCCCGTATCACTAATATCAATGCTCGCGCACAGCAAAAACATCGCACAAAAAAGCACCACCAGAGCACCAAGAAAAGCCTACAGCACGTTCTATCGCCGAGTACCGCACACAACACGACGTATGCAGCCAGCGTAGATCTGTTTGAGCCCGCAGCAATGGTTGAGCCAGATAAACGTCAGCAGACGTGCTTCTACTGGTACACGTTGCGAAACGACACCTGTCAACGCCTGATTATGCACGCACGCTAAACGAGAGCACCCTTGTAAAGAGTAATAGGGCACACCGTTGTGCATGCACGAACAGGGGTGGTTAGATTTGTCAGGTAGCAGGCTTTGATACTGGTACTGCTGTGGATGTTGTGTGTGGGTGGTAGACGGGTAGTTTGATGTGGTGATTATTCACAATCAACAACACATTTTCTCCAAACACAAATTGTATGGGATCACATAGAATCCACACCATGCCCTCACTTCATCACCCCACAACACCACCTCACAACTGCAACACCACCCTCTCCTCAACCTGCGTCGGCCTCCCCAACCTAACCACAGCCCTCCTCTCCTTCAAATCCATAACAATATTAAACAACGTCTCACTCCCCATCTCCCCACTCCCAACTCTACAAATCGCCCCCGGCAAATTCCCCTCGTCTTCAAACAACCCCTCCACCGCCTCCCAACTAGGCTCACTACCCAACCTCCCCATATTCTCCTGCATAGTAGCGAGCCTCGTACCCGAATCCGCCAACCACCGCGTATCAACCTCGCCAGGATGTTCCTTCAGGAGGTGATTAGTATGAACGACGCTCCCCCTCGCATCAGGTTCACAGTACGCAAATGTCGATTTCGTAAACTCCACGCCCGCGGCTGTGGTGGTATCGCCGAGTAAGATGTGCGCGGAAGACGCCATGCCGACTTCTTCTAATGCGTGGATGGCTGACGCTACGGAAGTGCTTTCTAGTGCCTTGCGTAGTCCGAAGTGCGCTGGTAGATTGGTGGGAGTTACGCCGTGGACGCGGATGGCGTTGAATAGGACGCCGAGGCCGGAAGAGTTGAAGCCGATTTTGCCTAGGATGCCTGCTTCTGTTACTTGGAGGATAGTTGGTTTAGAAGGTTGAGTGAGTTTGGTTATTATCAGGTTTTGTTTTTGGGCGGGGAGCCACTGCGAGGGGTGTTAGCTTGGTTTCGCGGCTTGATGCGAGGGTGGTGTGGATGAATGATGTCGTTGTGGGTAAATGCGCGTTGCTGGACCACCTACATCCCAGTTCTGTCCCATCCATGCTCGTCCCTCGGTGTGCCATGCTAGTGCTGTACATCCGTCGCTGAATAACCCGAAGTTGATCTCAGTGCGTACATTGATCGCTACGATGTCTAGCAGCTCTTTCCCCGCGCCATCCGCTATGCCGCGCATTTCCTCGTGGTACGCTGGCCACTTCGATTTCGCCTGTTGTTCGAACTGCGAGGCGTGGTGGAGCACTTCAAGCCAGGATTGTTTGCAGTTTTGCTGGAACAGGGTCGCGTAGAAGGCGATGCTGCGCGTGATGTGCTCTCTTGCGGATGAGCCATGTTGGAAGCCGATCTAGACGGGATGAGTTTGAGTAATCACCGTAAAGACGAGGAAAGAGACTCATTAAAAAAAAGAGGAGCGAATGTTACGTACCTCATAAGGCGTACCTTCACACTCCACGAACAGCATTTCGAATCAGTGCGTCTACTCCGTCTGTCTAAAAAGTGATAGTTCGCAATCACTCGATAGTAGAATCTTAGTCTTTATCAAGTGTCCATCACTTTAAACGCTTACGCACTATCTTGGGTTCCCTCGGGAAACGCACGTTATGCCCCTCACTACTTCACCCACCACCCCCACCTTTCGCCTTCCTCGACGCGATGACGCTATGGAAACCCCGCGAACGCCTGTTCTCGCAACCACGTGATGAACCAATAGCATGGTGATGGGAATGGAAAAAGGCAACGACGTTAAAATCAAAATTTCGTCAAAATGCTATAATATATAACGTGTTTCATAAGCGAGTGGCCACCCTAAGCGAGTGGCCAACACTAAACTAGCGCACTACCTGCGCTACATTATTAGATAATATCTTAGCTATAACATAGCTAAAAGACTTATACTAAAGCTAATATACAGCTTACTATCTCTAATATTAAAGCATAATATATTTAAAGTATAAATTAAGCTATAGATATATATAATATACCTTAAAAGACTATTAGTAACTAACGCGCTAGTAAGCGTATATAATATAACTATGAAGTAAACTTAAAGCGCTTAATATAACTAGAAAAAAAGGCTATAGTCTAAAGAGTTCTTAACTAGTCTATATAAGGTCTTGCCCTCTAAAAGTCTATTATATAAGAAATAGCAGAAAGACTTTTTAGATTATAAGGCAGCAACTCTATTAGTAAGAACTAGGTTAATAACTTTTTTAAGCAGACTTCTAAGCTCTAGAAGCACTAGAGCTATTTATATAACTATTAGTAAGCTGCCTATAAGAATTCTGCAGCTGCACTACGCTAGCTTAACTTAATATAAGAGATAAAATAAAAGTATAGGATTATAGGTAATAGTATCTATAATTTTAATAAGAGTAGCTCTATAATAGGTAAGATCTTAGTATAGATAGTTATTACTAATTTAAAAGTAGCTAGAAGAAAGAAGGTTATCTAGCTAAATAACTATAAGTAGGTTACTATTATCTAAGGCGTAGAAGCTATAGACTACTTACTTCTACTTTTTATTATCTTTATAGGCAGTGTACTTATCAATATCTAGTTTAAGGACTTACTATGTAATTAGATTCTTAAAGTAAGCTCTAATAGCTAGATAAACAATTAGCTTGCTTTTACCTAGTTAGAGCACTTTAATAAGTTTATACTATTAAGCACTATAGGTGTATACTAGTTGCTTATACTTAATAGCTATAAGAGCTATAGCTTACTTGAATTCTAAGATCTTTACAAGAAGAAAAACATTATTTTTTACTATATAGCTTTATATTTATTGCACCTACTATAGCCTCTTGATATTAGTTACTTTGCACTATCAAATCGTAGGTATAGTAGCTAGATCTTAGTTTTAGTATATAACTATATATATTTTATTAGTAAGAAAACCTTCTTCTAAGCATTAAAACTTGCTTTTAAATAGTCTTTAATAGTAGAGAATGTTAAGGCAGGCTTTAGAAGTGCTAGACTAGTCTTATATAATCTAGAAGCTATTCTATTAAAGTTTAATATAAGGTTACAGACTCTAGTACTATTATTACTAGTGTAGAGTATATAGAAAGCGTAGATACTATATAATATATGTAAGATTAAGGTATAATCTACACTTATTTAATAAAGAATGTAGATCTGTTATAAGTTCTTTATAAGCTAATAAGATAGAAAAATTTATTAGCTAAGTAAAGGCGCGTAGCAGATTGTATATAATATAGTGTTATTATAAAGAAAATAGGCATATATATTAAGTGTAATTAATAAGCTTATAAAGTGTTAATCTGTTTTGTGTCTTAATTTTGTGGCTGGATTTTGGGAGGAGACTTGTCTAATACATTTGCAACAGTGCTACAAACAACAGCAATTACAGCAACAGTATCGCCTTACACTCCCTAGTTAATTCTTTTAAACAACAACGTCTATTCATTATTATTCTACAGACTCTAGACTTGCAGCAGTGCTATTTATTTACACTTACAACAACTCTGTTGTTAATAACTAACTATTAACTACCTTATAAGCAACAACCTAAGCTACTTTATACCTTGCGCAGTTTCTACTTTCTTAAAGACTAGCGAACCTACTTCTTTAAAAGAGCCTATAAAAAGAATACCTAAAATAGTCCTATTCTATCTTATAGCTTAGGTAGCCTGCTCTAGTGTTGTTAAAGCAAGCGCTAACAAGATACACTAACTAAATATATATACCCTTATTACTTTATTAATGTTAAACTAGCAGTAGAAGATGCTATTAACAAGGAGAGGTTATATGTAATTAATGCTATATTCCTAACATAGGGCCTTGTTATTAATAGGCATAATAGTACTAAGTAGGCATGCTTAAGGCATATTTTTACGCTGCTAGTATTAGAGAAGTCTAGGTCTTAGTGTTATTCTAGGGCTTAGGGCATGTAAAGGAAGCTAGTATTTCTTATTAGAAATTCTTTTAAGTAACATGTTGCTTAGAGCGGTTAAAGAGGTAGATGTGTACAATGTTGTAAGCACAGGATTAAGGTCTTATAGCTAGGTTATTAACCCTTTTAGTACACTAGAGGCTCCTCTTACAAAATAGGCTAGTGTTTTTTAGTTAAGAGGTTGTTGCCTACAGTTAGTAGACACTAACCCCTCAACCTACTAACCTACAAATCTGGAGATTCTAGTCCCTAACTAGTAGGTAGATGTTAAGTCTTACCTGCCTACTAAGGTACGCTGTTAACTCTTAGAATAAGTTACTTAACGTTTGACTCACTAAGTCACTCTGGCTCCGGCGTTACATGGGATGCGTTCCTAGACTAGGTTCTTAATGAACTTTTGTTGCAATACATATGTCATGATTTTGGTGCTATAGGCAGAGGGATTAGGCTTGTTTTAGTTAGTGCTTTTTGCTGTATACCCCTCTTTGTTGTGTCTTTCTAAACTAAATAAATTATAAAGTGTTAATTAAGTAAATATAAGTATATTTAAATAAAGAAGACTTTAATAGTAGAGAAAGTATAAGACTTAACTACTAAGACAGTAGGTAAAGATTATAATACTAGCAAATATCCTACATACAAGATGCGTAGTATAATATACTATAAATATTATAGTAAAAAAGAACATAATTTCTATACCTACAAAATAGAAATAAATAATACTATCTTCAATAATTAAACAGCAATTAAGCTACTAATTTTAGAGATTTGTAACGCTGTTTCTATATGCTAACTTACTGCAAAATCTCTCTAATTGTGTAGGCTATAGCTTTAGTAGAAACGTCTACAGCTTTTCTACCTTAGCTAGTAAAGGCAATAAAATTCCCTGTTAGAACTGCTGTAGCACGTCTATAACCTAACTTGCTCTTCTAACTACTATAAGTAAATGCTAACCTAAGCTAAGGCTGTTATGCTAGCAGGGTACTAAAGGCTCCTTCTTTGCTGTCTAGAGCAACCCAAACAAGCACCTTATTCTCCTTTTCTTACCTCCTCTTTTATAGCCTGTATTGCTGTTTAACCTTAAACTCTTATTACATTCTTATATCCTCTCTTTATACCTTGCCTTAGATGCACAGGCAGCACAGCTATAGACATATACTTTGTTTCTACTCTCTATGCTTCTACTCTCTATGCCTCTACTCTCTATGCCTCTACTTGCTCTGCTTCTACTTACTCTACCTTTCCTACAAAACTCAGTTTCTGCAAATACTACGCAATATACAAGGATCTTTACTAGTTTAGAGTGTCTCTACTAACAGCAATTATACTAGAACTTACGCAGATAATAGTGTAGAGCTAGATACAGATTTTATTAATGTTAAAAAATTTGCTAATAATAATAACAAGATTGATATAGATAAGGTATAGCTTATTTCTTATAAGGATTATGTGTCTAAGTACTACCTTTAACAGCTAGAGGTCTTTAATAAGTAAGAGTATATAAAAGAGGACTATAAGAACAGCACTACTTACTTACTTAATTATATAAAAGATTAGTAGGATTAGTACATCTTCTATTTCTTTTAACGTACTCTACGAGTAAGTTGTTTATACAAGTAAGTTGTTTATAATGCTAAGACTACACTAAACTTCCACCCTACTACACAATGCCTTAATAACAACACAAATCTAAGCCCTTAAAAGAAGCTGCAATACAGCTTACGCTCTAGGCAATTAAACAAGACATAATACTTACATTGCAACACACTGCAGCTATATATAACACGCCTTACAACACACTACGCAACTAATATATAGAACAACCTGCACAAGCTAATTACGTGCTAAAATTAAAAAATATATATTAGACTAAAGAGGATATGATTGCTAAGCACATTCTTAAGCTAGATGCCTAAGGATTTGCCCCTTAGCTGGCTGCTGTGGCTG
>SATY01000429.1:0-28290 GCA_004335155.1 Ascochyta viciae
AGTAGGTTTAGTAATTTGTAATAAAGAGGTTAGTATAAGTATTTAATTATATTAACAAAGTCCTTAGCTATACTAAGTACGCAGGGAGAATCTTCCTTTATAGTCTATAATGCTAGGCTCATAACTGTAATTGTTAAGAGACTTAAGAGATAAACAATTAATAATTAAGAAAGAGAGATCAAATTCTTCTACTAATCTATTAGTTTAACCTAATTGTTTATATATCCTTAATCTGACGCTAGTGACTTAGCGCATCCAGATTCGGATCACAAAATCAGTAATCCAGATCAGATAATTACTAATCTAAGCGGTATTTACCGCGACATGTCACAGAATATACGCTTATATACCAGCTGGAATTAGCAGGTAGAATATGGTCATATTTTGCCTCTATTTTAGCTGCGACAGCTAACAAATCATACCGTAGCTTTGAATATGGACCAGCAATTACTTGTATAAGCTTTGTTTATGACAGGCTAGTCTACCCGCTGTACTCTTGGTATCCCCCGATGCACCTCTGGACACTGCTAGAAGAGAAAGGGCACGCCGCCTCGCAAGGTGTTTCCTAGGCCGAATATTTGGTCACTGGAGAACAAGTATCCCCCCAATCGTTCCTCACATTCATTAGGCTCACTGGCCTTGAACAGTAGGGTATGTAGTACCTTTCTTAAGTGTGACTTGCAATTCGCGGACATAGGAAATGAAGACTTTGATCTCTTCTGGGATCGGCTTCCTTGGCGTTTACCCTTGCAGATGTGTGATGAGATCCTGCACTTCACCTCCGTTCGAGGCTACGTTTTCGGCGAAACTGTAGATTACATTGCCTTGCTTCGAAAGATACCCTAAGATCAGGGCAATCGCCTCCCTTGCTTTTTGCTTGCTATCAAGGTCCCTTAACATAGTGAAAACAGTATCGACGATATCCTTGGCGAGATCCGTTTTCGTTTGCGAAAGGCTGTCCAGTAGCGAGCGAGCCGTTCCTAGAGCGTGGCCTTTATTCATAGCTGTTTCTTTCTTCGCCTCTTTTGTAATATTGATCTGTTCCACCAGCCTAGACAAGCTTTGGGTGACGATGCACTTGTTCTTCTGAAGCTCATCCTCTAACCGGGCCTGATTTGAGACGAGCTGCGCAATTTCAACCCTCTGATCGTTGATAGTCTTGGTGTATCCACTCTTCCGTTCCGCATCCTGCAGGACAGCCACCTCTCTCTGCAGACTAGTTATGACCTTGACTTGATTAAAATCTTCACGCTTGTAGAAGTCGGTCGACAAACGTAGGTTTTCAGTTTCATCAATCGCAGCCTGATATTCTGTCTGAAGCCTTCCTTCTTTCTGAATAACTTCATGCAATTGCGTTCTTAATTGCTCATGCTTCGCTAATACTGCCTCCGCGTTTGCGAGCTCTTCTTCGAGGCGGTCTTTCTCCTTCTTGACCACGCTCAGAGTGCGAGAGTTTCTTCCTGCCTTTGAGCGCAAATTGTTGTTCGTTCTGGCGAGCTTGCGGTTCAGGTCGTCTCGAGCTGCGATCATCACAGTCGTTGTAGCTCGCACTTCTTCGAATTGATTTTTCTTCTCCTGAAGAGTGTGCTTAAAATCGTTGTTCTGAATTTCTTTGAGTAGGATGTTTGACTCTATCTCCGTGATCTTTTCCATCAGTTGCCGTGTTTGTTCTTCGCTTGGTTGGCTACTTTCGATCTTGGTCAAGACCGCCTTTTGGAGATCCTTCGTTCCGGTACTGAGACTTGCAGCTTCCTGACTCCACTGATGGCTCGACCACTGCTCAGCTGCGTTCTCGCGTTCAAAGAACTCAGCTGTCTGCTGACAGGCCAGCATTCCTTGCTCGGATTGTTGTTCGACGTGAGCGATGTAGCTTTGCAGGAATTGTATATGCTGACAGAGGCCATTGATGGTCTCGACAGCCCTACAGATCTCGAAACCTTGGCTTTGGAAGATAGCCTTGAAAGTGTTGTTCAAGATATGCATTTCGAAAAGCTGCTGTTCCATCTTCTGGACCTTCGCTTGCAGTCCAGCATTCTCATAATTCACAGAAGCAATGATTTCTGCAGGCTCCATAACGAGATCAGTCAATCCGGTGATTTTGTAGACGTTCGCCGACCGGTCCTCGGAGCAGATGAAGGTATAAGTCCTGCACGGATTTAATCGATCTTAGTTGTGGGTTATGTCGGGGATACGGTGGTGTGAATAGGGAGATGATCAGGTAGCCAGTTTTGGGGTCAGATTGGCGGTGAAGGCGCGGCACAGTCTCTTATAGCAACGACGCTACAGCGCTTGTTGTGATTTGAATTTGCGTATAGTACATCACAGACAGTTCTACAAGGGTGATGATAGAATCGTGTTGTGTCACCACGATTAGCCACGAAGGATTGATCGACAGTGTGTTTCAGCCTTGCTACACGTAATCGTCAAAATAAGGTCGAGTAACTGCACCTGTGCTAAAAATGACTGTTGCAGATGGGCGCTAGATTACGCCGCAGTAGTTTTAGCATCGAGATATGACTGTGCCCCAACCCGACGTTGAAAACAATACACGGCTCATCCAAGTCTATGGAACAAGGCGGATCCGCTACTTGCCTTGATTTGACAACGGCAAGTGGGTCAAGCCGCCGTCACGCACACCAACACCAGCCACAACTGAGTGCACAACCACCACCACCACCACCACCACCACCACGACGCGCGCCCCCAGCAGCCATGTCGCGCGCACCGTTGGACGACAACGGTGAGTCTCTGCTGTCTCAGCCCGCCACGCCCGGTGTCCCCTCGCTCATCCCTGACGTCGACACGTCTTCATACACTGTCTCGCCCACGCCGCCAGCGGAACCGCGCCAAGAGCTGGAGTTTCGACACCCAACTGCGCCCTCGAGCGCAACCTCGCACTGGAAGAGACACGCCCGCGATAATGATACCGCCTCTCGCAGCTCCTCACCAACAAAGAAGTCGAAAGTAAGCGAATCGACGTTCGCCAACGCGTATAGGGAGCAACTGCAGAGAAAGTACGGGGGATGCTGCGCTTGCGAGGTCCCATACTACCTCCACGCTGCCCACGTCATTGATAGGGCCAGTGCGCCAAATTTGTCCAAGCTCTGCAGGCAAGGGCTAGTCAGCCTAGAGACACTTGGCGACTTCGACAATGCCATCTACTTGTGCCCCGCCGACCATGCCGCCTTTGATGCCAGAGAGCCCGGCCTCGTCATCGTCCCTACGTACCTCGACTTTTTCATTGACCACGAGCGCCGCTGGCAGGAGGAGATGTGGAAGACGTCGCCACCGAGGGTTCGCATGCCTGTCTTGCCGAGCCAGTACTCCGCATACTGTGCCGGGATCTCAGGGAAGGAGGAAACCAAAGGGCGCTATACAGCATACATGGTGGTGGATTACAAGGAGAAGGGCAGGATTGGCCCGCCGTGGACGTTTGAGTGGCATGGCGACCCAGGCGCGATCCTCTGGAAAGCGCAGCGCTTCGTGAATCTCCAGCTGGGGTCGCTTGAACCAGAGCCGGTGCATCTGCCACAGCTAATGAGAGTCAAAAAGCAGCTGCGTGATCTCAGCGATCTGCAAGAGGCAGGAGATTTTAAGTGGAAGAGTCGGAGCAATGCCTATGAGGCGCTGGATTCTCCCACCACCGGCGGGCCACCATCGGCAGGTCCTTCTAACCATGGCGACAACAGCTCTCAGGGCGACCCTGCTGGAAACAACCAGCCTCCTCCAACACAGTCAAGCAGCTACCCAGGTGCCGCCGGTCAGCGTCCATACAACACAACGTTCTGGAACACGCTATCGCTGCCAAAGGACACTGGGATGTATCCGCAAATTTGTGGGGTTAAACGCAAACAAGCAGACCTCGACCTTGGCGATAACAACGACACTGTGCACGTCGCAGTGAGCGATGCAGACCGCCTGTGCAAGCGCGTGAAGCCTGCTAGCAAAGCTGGTGCATCTTCGCAGCGCGCTATTGAGAATCGCTGGCAGGCTTATCGCTGGGGAGGACCCACTTCATCCACTGAGGAAACCCTGCGGTACTGGAACGCCGTTTTTGGCCACATCTTTAGAACTCGCGATATTAACTCTAAGCCGCCTTGATCTATTTTTTTTTACAGTTGAAGACGATTTTGATATTGCACACAACCTGGCGTAGCTCTGCGATGGCGCAATAACTGCGCGATGCTTTCCCATACGCTTCTTAAGCCTCGGTTGAGCAATTCGTGCTTGAGCATAGATCTCTTCATACAAGCTCAGGAACTTGGGTACGGGTATAGATGTTTGTGATGCGATGAACTTGAGCGTGGCAACTTCGTTTTCGAGACGCTTGCAGGACTAACAAGGGAAGACCTTTTGTCTAGTAGCCCTGGCGGTAGGCAATGCCTCCTTGGGGAGCTCGCCGACGTCCGAAATCGAAGAATTCCAAGTTGCGCTTGTCTTCTACTCACGAGTTCTCGTGCGCGATGAATCCAGCCGCTTTTTCGAAATTCGTTTCTGGATTTTGAGTGAATGCTACCAGGTTATTACATATTTCGGGAAAGAGATTCCAGAGAACTACGGCATAGATTTATACACCTACAGGATCTATTAGTGAACTTGAGATACCTAGCTATGATCACAGACTGTGATATATTTGTTGTACACGGGCTGTGATCAGCAATCAACCCCTCGCCTTTCCGCTCTCCAGTTGTAAGCACCAGATCATTGCCATGATGATGGCGCTTGAGGATGTTTTCAGTCGTATCGAGCCTTTCCGCAGGGTACTATTATCGCTGCTTCGCCCGTTTGAGATATCGAAGTTCTTGAGAGCCACCCGCTGCGAGCTCTCAGACTGGGAGCAGAAAACATATCTCAACGTTCTTGAAGACATATTCGAAGACTCGTCAACAACTGCTCAAATGGTCGAAGCTGGAATGACAGTCAGGATCCTTGGTTCGGATATTAAAAGACTCCAAATGAGGCTGAAGCATCCTCCAGCGTATAGGGCATCCTCTGCTGGAGAGTTTTATCTTTTCGTCCTTGTATCAGATCGTGTAGAAGGACCAAACGATTTCCCAACGCTGGTTCGAGATTTCCGTCAATAGTCAGAGAAGGGCTTAGTTCCGGACGATTTCAGTCTCGCCGAACTCCACAATCGCTTCCATTCATCAGTCGCGGAACAGATTGCTGCTTTCTCCAGATGGATTCTCTGCGCCCCGTATTTAGCTGGTACAATGCCAAATCTAGTGCCCGGATGGATCCCGTTTCTCAGCACTCAGCCTCACATGCACGTGCGCACATACATCTCGACGTACGACGACTGTAACGGTAAAATCCTGAACATGGATTGTATTCTTATCAAACAGCTGTTTGGTCTTGGGCCAAACAAGAACTTCCTTGGAGGTCTCTTGGATTTGAATACTGTCTGTATGAAAATCGAGAGGTCTGGCACGATTGTGCAGACAATACAAAGCAACTTCATCATAAGCTTCCGTCACAATCTCCTCGAAGAAGTCCAGCGTTGAAGCAAGAGTCCACTTGTAATTGTACATACTTTACACTATTCAAACTGTTCTATAGCTCTAGAGCTCTGGTAAACTTTAGTCTTAATAGGAATGAGTTTGTTAACCACCTTTTATTCTCTTGCATGCTATGCCGTCCGTGTAATGCATTTCCCAACTACAAATTTAATTTTTAAGATTTAATACCAAAATGTAATAGTTGTCTCAAAATATTCTGTACTTAATATAGATACCTTTTAACGCCTTAAGCAACAGTAGAAGTGTGCATAAATGCGCAAGTTAATGCTAAATGCTGCTCTTGCTACAGAATTGCACTATGTTTCTATCCAATCTACCTCTAGAACTTGTTAAAGAAATTCTCTTTTAGCTTCTATCTACAGATGTTTTAAGCTTTAGTACAACCTGCTCTGCATTGCACACACAAGCTGTCTTCAGATTAAAGAAACTTACTAGAGATTATAAGCATTATATTAGCTACGCATTAACATCTAGTCTTTAGGAGATATTGTTTTAGTTTAATAAGAAGGGCTCTAGGTTAAAATTAGAGTAGGCAGTAGTAGAAAGCAAACTCTAGACTTTCTTACGCCTGTTAGCTAATTCTTTTATAGATGTAACACGTGTAGACAGTTATAGCGTTATAATTCTCTATTGTCTATTTAGTTCTAGTATAGCCTAATTTATTAAGCCGCTTATTAAGAGACTGTATAAGCTGCAGATAGAGACTATTCTAGTAGACTCTTACTACCTAACTCTACTACATTATACAGCAAGGCAGAATAGAATAGAAGTAGTTACTCTATTAATTTAGGCCAACGTAGAAATAAATGCGCAAGATAATTATAGCAATACAGCTCTCTATCTTACAGCTATTACAGGCTTATATAAAGTTATCCTACTGTTAGTACATGCTAGAGCAAATGTCAATGCTAATATAACAGACTAGGCCTAGGTGCTGGCTCCTCGGCGTACACCGCCTCGGCAGTACTCCAGCTCGCGCTCTTAGCATAGACTAGAGCCCCGCTACAGAGCTAACATGTCTAAAATAAAGTTATAAAAACTCTGTAACCTCTACTTTAGAGGTTGTTCTCTATTAAATCTATCTTGTATTTTACTAGCAAATTCCCTTAGAGGTTAGCTCCTTACAATTAGATTTAATTACTAAATAAGAATTAATAAGTAAGATTTTTAACAACGCTACTAAGCGTCTAGGTAAATGCAGCATTAAGCTATGCACTAGTAATAACAATTAATTAGACATTAGGACTAAACTCTAGAACCTTACTACCTTATTAGTACTAGAGGAGTAGTAGGATAAGCTACTAGCTTATATACTAGAACATTAAACGATCTATCTATTATAGGCAACCCTACCTAAGGCTATAGTAACTATTACTAATAATAAGACCTACTCTACTACAGACTCTAACTAGGACCTACAAAAAGAAGTTATAAGTAAAACTAAATAAATGTTAGTTAAAGCCTAGGTCTAAGCCTACATTATATCTATAAGATAACTAGACTATATTACAACACCTGCTACCTCTATACAAGCAATTAATAACAAGCTAAGTAAGGCTATAAAGTTACCTAACATAGGTAAGTTTAGTAGCAACTAATACGCATATAGGATGTTTAAGTCCTAGATAAAGAATAAGCTAAAGTCTATAGAAGACTAAGAAGCTATCCTAGGAGTTACCTACATGTTTAATAGGCTAGAAGAATAAGCTGCGTAGGTTAGCTTGTTATAGAAGGATTATAACCTAATAGGTATAACTAATTAGTCTGGCCCTTAGCCGTTTTGTGTCTCGATTTTGTGGCTGGATTTTAGGAGGAAACTTGTCTAATACATTTGCAACAGTGCTACAAACAACAGTAATTACAGCAACAGTATCACCTTACACTCCCTAGTTAATTCTTCTAAATAACAACGTCTATTTATTATTATTCTACAGACCCTAGACTTGTAGTAGTGCTATTTATTTACACTTACAATAACTTTGTTATTAATAACTAACTATTAACTACTTTATAAGCAACAACCTAAGCTACTCTATGCCTTGCGCAGTTTCTACTTCTCTAAAGACTAGCAAACCTACTCCTTTAAAGGAGCCTATAAAAAGAATACCTAGAATAGTCCTATTCTGTCTTGTAGCTTAGGTAGCCTGCTTTAGTGTTGTTAAAGCTAGTGCTAATAAGACGCGCTAACTAAACACATATACTCTTATTGCTTTATTAATATTAAACTAGTAGCAAAGAATGCTATTAACAAGGAGAGGTTATATGTAATTAATGCTACATTCCTAATATAGGGCCTTGTTATTAATAGGCGCAATAGTACTAAGTAGGCATGCTTAGGGCATGCTTTTACGCTACTAGTATTAGAAAAGTCTAAGTCTTAGTGTTATTCTAGGGCTTAGGGCATGTAAAGGAAGCTAGTATCTCTTATTAGAAGTTCTTTTAAATAACATGTTGCGTAGAGCAGTTAAAGAGGTAGATGTATACAATATTGTAGGCGTAGAATTAAGGTCTTATCTATATAGCTAGGTTATTAACTCTTTTAGTACACTAGAGGCCCCTTTTATAAAATAGGCTAGTGTTTTCTAGTTAAGAGGTTGTTGCTTATAGTTAGTAGACGCTGACCTCTTAACCTACTAACATACAAATCTAGAGATTCTAGTCCCTAACTAGTAGGTAGATGTTAAGTCTTACCTACCTACTAAGGTACGCTGTTAACTCTTAGATTTATTAGGAGTTACTTAATATTTAACTTACGAAGTCACTCTAGCTCTAGCGTTACATAGGATGCGTTTACTAGATTCTTAATAAACTTTTATTGTAATATATATGTTATGATTTTGGTGCTACAGGCAGAGGGATTAGGCTTGTTTTAGTTAGTGCTTTTTGCTGTATACCCCTCTTTGTTGTGTCTTTCTAAACTAAATAAATCATAACTAATTAGTTCTAAGACTTCTTAGACAAATAGTATAAAGACTCCCTATTTAAGAAGCATTCTTAGCAAAAGCTCTAGACTATTACTATAAAAAAGAGTAACTAGAGTAACAAGGCTTTTAATACAGAGTTTATTTAGCTAGCTTACAACGCTGCTAAAGAGGACAGTATAAAGAACCTTAAGACTAGGTACATGTCTGCACTCTATTTAGACCTATAGGATAAAATAGTGTTAGTAGATATCCTAGACAACTAGAATCTCTAGAGCCTTATAGCTAGAATTCTAGCAGTAGAGGTTAACCTCTATAGGTCTAAGGCACTAACAAATAGCGCCTTTAAACAATATACACAAAGGACACACCTAAATAGTATAGACTAGGAACCTACTAAGGTCTACTCTAGAAAGATTAAGTTAGACAACTAACAGCAAGTTGAGTAGTAGACTTAAGAAGTCTTAGACTAGCAGAGGGCTGCTAACGTCTATCTAAGATATAGAAAGAAGGGCTACTACGTAGACAAATATAAGTTAGCCCTAGCTAGAAGACTAAAGAATATCTAGGTTAAGAGCGCAATTACTAAAGTCTCTAAGAATAATAACTTAAATAATAAAGGCTTAGAAAACTAGAGACTCCTATTTAAAGGCGTAAATAGAGGTTAGAAAGAAAGGTTATAAAAAGAAAAGAACTGTTCTAGAAGTTCTACTAATAGTAGCTAGATAGCAAGCCTATATTACTATATATAATAGTATAAAACAACACTATAGCACATATATAAATTAATACTAGGTACTAAATATATAGCATAGTCTCCTCTAAGTTTATATTATAAAATAACCTCTAACACACTCCTATGTATAGACGTGAGCTATTAAGCATAGCTAAAAAAGTAACTTAGGTAACTAATATTATAAGAATAAAGATTACTATTAATAGCTATAGAGAAACCCTCTAGGCATATATCCTAGATAGAGAAAAAGAGTACAATCTTACTCTAGAAAGACTGTAGATAGACAAGAACAAAGTCACTATAGCACTAGCTAAGAAGATGTTATTTATCTACTCCTTACAGATATAAGTAAGAAGTAGAGAAGGTGTCTATTCTAACTAACTACCTAAGCCTATTAGCCTAGAGTTGTACTAGGCGCTAAGAAAGAGGTCTAAAATAGACTAAAATATAGAACTGTTTACTGCATTAATAGCAGACATTTAGAAGGCCCTAAAGAGAAAGAAGCTAACAGACCCCTAAGACCTCCTTCTAGAGTTTCTAAAGGATAAGTTTAGAACATTTATAAAGGAGTAAGTAGACAAGCTAGCGCCTTACTATAGTTCTGTAATTGTTGAGAGACTTAAGAAATAAACAATTAATAATTAAGAAAGAGAGATCAAATTCTTCTGTAGATCTATTGGTTTAACCTAATCGTTTATATATCCTCAATCTGACGCTAGTGACTTAGCGCATCCGGATTCGGATCACAAAATCAGTAATCCCGATTAGATAATCACTAATCTAAGCGGTATTTACTGCGACAAGTCCTAATATAGATTATACAATTAAACTAATTAAGCAAAATAGTAAAACTGTAATAGTACTATAGGGACTACTATATAATATATCCTACAAAGAGCTCCTAGTGCTACAATAACAACTTACTAGCTAATTAGACAAGAGCTTTATCTAAGTTAGCAAATCTAGTGCTTCTGCCCTAGTGCTGTTTGTTAAGAAACTAGGTAGAGGCATCTAGTTTTGTGTTAATTATTAAGCACTAAACGCAATTACTAAGAAGGACTAGTACCTATTGCCTCTAATCTACAAGATGTTAGCCTAATAGCTAATGCCTTAGAAGGTTGTTACAGAGTAACCTGTTCTAGGTTAAGCCTAGTATAAATAGTCTCTTGTACTAGATTAATGCCTAGCATTAAAAAGTCTATAGTTAAATATACATCTCTATTGCTAATTGTATTATTACTACTTGTGTTGTTACCTTATCTTTTAGTGCACCTTGCTTTAGGGCCTAACACAAGACTCTTTTGCAGATATTAAAGGCGTTATAGTTTACTAAGGTAGATGTTATCTAGGCCTTCTACAAGATTAGGATTACTAAAGGAGATAAATAGAAGACAGCTTTCTAGACAAGATTTAGGCTCTATAAGTAGTTAGTAACACTATTTAGACCAGCTAATGCCCTACGTACATTCTAAAAGTACATTAACTAGGTCTTAAGGGAGTACCTAGATAAATAGTGCTCTGTCTACGTAGACAAGGTGTTAATCTACTCTAATAGTACCTAAGAGGAACACAAGGCTAAAGTTAAGGAAATTGTCTAGGAATTAAGAGCTACAGGATTGCACCTTAATATAAGGAAGAGTAAGTTCTCTATTAAGAAAACTAAGTACTTAGAATTTTTAATTAAAGCTAGTAAGGGCATCTAGGTAGATCCTACAAAAGTTGCTGCTATAAAATCATAGGAACTCCTAAAGATAGTAAAGAGAATCTAGAGCTCTCTAAGGTTTACAAACTTCTACTAACAGTTTATTAATTAGTTTTCTAGTATAGCAGAGCCTCTTACACGCCTAATAAGAAAAAGTATAATCTTTAAATAGAAATAACCCTAGCAGTAAGCCTTTATTGCTATTAAAGCTGTATTTACTAGGGAACTAGCTCTTGCGAACTTTAATCTAGATTTAGAAACAGTGCTAGAGTATAACATGATAGGATAAGCAACAGAAGAAGTACTATCTTAATATAGAAAAGACAAGGTACTTTATATAGTAGCATACTTCTTAGCTAAAAACTTAAGGTAGAAGTAAACTACACTATTTATAATAAGGAAATACTAGCAGTAATTAAGTGCCTCTGAAAAAAGAGCATAGAACTAAAGCAGGTAAAAGAATTTATAGTTATTACTAATTACAAGAACTTAGAGTATTTCTATAAAGCTTAACTTCTCTTAGAAAGATACGTCTAATAGTTAAGCCTTCTTAGCTAGTTTAACCTTACCTTTGCCTATAGGCCTAGCAAGGTTAACACCTATATAGATATACTTTCAAGAAAAGAAGAGAATGTTCTCCTATCTATAAGAGATAAGAGAACTAAGACTAGATAGTTTTAACTATTAAAACTATTTACGCAGGTAGTAAGGACTAATCTAGAAGATAACTCTGCTAATAATATACAAGTTTTCTTTTTAGAACTATACAGAGTAGACTAACTCCTTTCTATAATACTCTAGGATAAAGAACTGCGTGCAGAGATGCTCTTAGGCAGAAACCTAGAGCTATATAATAATATTAAGAAATTTAAAATATTCTAAGAGAACGCTACTAAGAATAATAAAACTTACTAACTTACTAAGTTGTCTATCTTTTTAAGAGCTAGGAAGTTTCCTGTATAGCTTAACTTTAAAGTCTCTCTCTCTAAGTGCTCTATAGATAACAGAGACTAATTATATTACTATAAGAAAGTATAGGTCCTAAACTCTAATACTCTTAAGACTAAGATTATTAACAATACCTATTATTTACTAATTATAGGCTATCTAGGATAAGGAAACATGTATGCAATCCTCTCTTAGTTCTACTTCTAGCTAGGGATGTTAACTGCCCTACGCTAGTACGTAGAGAACTACAACATCTATAAAAGAATAAAGCTATAGAAAGAACTAAAGCAAGAACTCTTTAAACCCCCTTTTTGCTTAATAGGATCTAGAAGGAAATCTCTATAGACTCTATAACAGATCTCTCTAAAAGTAATAACAACTGTAATCTTATAGTTGTTACAGACAGACTTTCTAAAGATGTTATCCTAGTCC
The DNA here is from genome assembly GCA_004335155.1 of Ascochyta viciae. NCBI lineage: Eukaryota > Fungi > Ascomycota > Dothideomycetes > Pleosporales > Didymellaceae > Ascochyta > Ascochyta viciae. The sequence continues at coordinate 12,259 of SATY01000429.1, forward strand.
TCTTACTAGACCTATTAGAAAAAATAGTTACCTGCGCCTTTATATCTAACAAAGTAGCCTACTATTAGTTGCCTAATGCAATTGTCTGTAATTAAGGAACATGATTCTTTAGCAACTTCTAGTAGACAATGTGCTAACTGCTAAGAATTATATAGAGTCTTTCTATAGCCTTCTACTTCTAAACTAATAGAAGTACTAAGCGTATAAATTCTATAGTAGAGGCCTACTTAAGAGCCTATATTAACTAGGCCTAGGATAATTAGGCTGCATAGGTACTAGTAGCCTAGATTGCTATTAAGAGTTAGGTAGCTATATCTACTAGCTTTAGCTCTTTCTTCCTCTAGCATAGTTACAATGTAGACCTAGTCTAGATAGATCTAGACTTAATAGCAGAGTTATTGTACTAGTATGCAAGGGAACCTACTAGAGCTACAGCAAGCATAGTATAGAAGTTTATTAAAATAGTTAACTTTGTTAAGGCCTAGATAGCAGGGGCTTAGTAGATACAAGAACAGCAGGCTAATACATACTAAAGAGAAGCCCCTTAACTAAAGGTTAGAGACAAAGTCTAGCTAAAGCTTAGAAACTACTTCTTAAACAGCTAAGCAAGCTAGAAGCTAGATTAGAAGAACTAGAAGTATATAGTTATAGAGGTTATCTCCCTACATAATGTTAAGCTAAATGTTAATAGCAAAATCTACATTGTTTTCTATATTAACTAGCTTAAGTTGTGCTTACAGAACCCTCTTTATAGACAATTAAATAACAACCCTTAGCCTAGCCCGTTAATTATTACTAACAACAATAGCACGTCTTTTAAGGAATAGAAAGTCAACTCTATCTGTAGAGAACAATAGTCTAGAAGAAGGAGTAAAAGACATATATACTTAGTATAATAAGAAGGCTATGCTAATAAAATATAGAAAGGAGAGGATATTTACAAAGACCTAGAGGCATTAGACAGATAGTTATCTACAACAAGAGATAGAAGAGATAGGAATAGGAACTTGCTCCTAGGATTCTAGTTAAAATCCTTAGAGGGGAATAATTAGCTCTCTTACTCCTAAGGGAGGAAGGAGAAGAGGAGTAGGAAGGGGAGACACGCATAAGCAAAGAGGAGAGACACTAGTTATTAAGAAGATTATTTACTATATTAGCCTACTCTAAAGTATAGGCTGTACTAGGTAGATACTATATTATTATAAAGAAGAAGAAGCTATAAGGCTAGGTATTATCTAGCTAGAAATTCTAAATGCTATAGACAAGAAAAGCCTTAAGTACTACTCTTAGCAGAACCTTTGCTACTACTATTATTCTTGTTACCTACAGCAGTGTTAGCAATATTCTTAATAAGCACTTAAGCAAAGTCCTTATATCTAGTAGTAAGAGGGATCTTAAAACGTGTGCAAAGGTTAGCCTTAAAGTAAATAAAGTGCGTAAGCAGTGTTAAGTTAACAGCAAGCTATATCAAGTAAGAAATTAGCAAATACTCCTAAAAATAGGTAAGAAAAGAGAGAAATAACTTACTAGAGTCTTAGCCTAGACTACTACTTCTTTAGTAGCAACAGCAGTGCGCTCTGCAAAGACTATAGCAAGAGAAGAATAAGCTTTAACTTTATTAACCTTAGTCTTATACTTAGACTACTTAGTTTTATAACTCTCAGTAGACAAGTAAGTGTTAGGCTAGGATGCAAGGTTAGTGTAATATAAAAAGTCCTTGCATTTCTTAAGGTCTGTCTAGATAGGCTTAATAACGCTTAAAAGCTTTGTAGATTTGCTCTTAGAGAACTGTAAGAAGATATAGTACTTGTTTAGAGTCTTCTAAGTCTTACATAGAGCCTAGCAGATAATTAGCTAGAGTAGAAAACACTAAGCTATGAAAACTAGAGAACTTACCTTATAGTAGTAAGCATAGCTAAGAATACAGTTAGCGCAGCTAGTAGAACAGCTACTAGTAGTAAAGGTATAGATCTAGCTAGCTAATATATAGTTAATACAGATCTTAGAATCTTTATAGCTGATAGCGTGTTAAGTATATAAGGACTACTTACTCTAACTCTTAGCCTAACTAATAGCAGGAGCATTATTAAAGGCTTCTTTAATCTTATTATTCTTAAGGATAATGTCTTCTATTGTAAGCTTTGCATTCTTAGCTAAGTAGGTGTTAGAAGGGGTAGGATCTGCAGAAGCAGCGCTGCAGGCCTAAGTAAAGTAAAAGAGTTAGTAATTAAGTAGACTAGAAGAAGGAGGGCAACTTACCTGCTTGCCTTGCGCCTTCTTAGTAGGGAAACGCAAGGTAGAGGGCAATTTAGGAAGCACTATTATTAAAAGTAAGTAGAGCAAGGTCGTTTAATAATTAGATAGTAGTAGGGTCTTAAGAGAAAGGTGTATAGGCTTAGAATGTAGTGCAAAAAAGAATGCAGAAGGTAAAGAGTAGGTAATAGAGTTGTTTTAACTAAAACACGCGCTAATAAACAAGGAATAAGTAAGAGGGTACTATAACAGGCTAGGCCTAGGTGCTAGCTTCTAAGTGTATACTACCTTAGTAGTACTCTAGCTTATACTCTTAGTAAGACTAGAGCCCTACTACAGAGCTAATATGTTTAAAACAAGGCTATAAAAACTCTGCAACCTTTGCCCTAGAGGTTGTTCTCTATTAAATCTATCTTGTATTTTACTAGCAAATTCCCTTAGAGGTTAGCTCCTTACAGCTAAGACCTGTTTTAGATAGACGCCTATTAATTAAGCAAGTATTACTAAGCATTACGCTGCTGTAAAAATCCTCCTTTCTCTTAGATTAAGCTAGCCTTCCTAGGAAGTCTGTGAGAATGTGAGGGCACTGCAGGCAGGCAAGAGATAGGACAAAACGTATAGTATTAGATAGGATAAGAGAGAAATCCTTAGAAGTTAAGCTCCTAAGGATTTAGAGGAATATATACGTGTGTATAAGCTCTAAGAAGTAACTATAGTTGCCCTAAGGTGTTCCTAAGAATTAGCATGCCTAAGGTAGAAAGCTCCTAATAATAGCTCCCTCTCTTCTTATAGTCTATTCTAGACTGCTAAACCCTATGTGCTAATGCTTGCTAGTTTAAACTCTAAAAAAACCTCTAACGTAAGAGGAAAATAGTTAGAAGAAAGCTAGTTTGCTTGTTAGTAGGTGCTTAAATCTATTAATTACATTAGCATAAATAACTCCCTACAGAGTACAACTAGCACTAGTTTATTACCTACTAGGTAACCCTACCTATAGATCTATATAGATTATTAACTCTAAAACCTGTAGTTAAAGCTGTTAGGGAGTTAGGTAATAGTTTAGTAGATTACTAAATAAGTATCTAGCTAGTACTAACCTATAGGGTTTCTGCAGCCTTACTGTAGTCCTCTTAAGGATCTAGTGCTCTTAGTCTAGTGGCCTTAACCTCTAGGAGCATAGTAGAAGGAAGATATAGAATAAACTATATAGTAATTATAGTAGGTTCTCTTTATAGGACATCTATTGCTGCACTGTAGTCCCTGCAGAGTACTACTACTCTAAGTCTAGAGACTATAGTCGCCTAGAAGCTAGTGTTAGGTGCAGTAACATGCTGCCTTAGGCTGTTTTTCTTAATATAACAGCTTATCCCCTATAGATTACTTAAGTGTCTAGGCTCTTTGTCTATAAGCTCTGTAGAGGCATTATTACTCTTAGTCTAAACAACCGCAGTTGCTAGGGGTGTAGACTTGTTTACTTAACTGCTACAGTAGTTTAGCTAGACATATTATTACCTTTACCTAAGAGGTACTCTATAAAGTATCTAGTTAGTGCCTAAGGGTTATTCTTCTTCTGTGTAAGTAGGCTCTAAGCGACACACTATATATAGGTAGCTTATTGTAACAATGTTAGGCGTTACTCTATACTTAGATTAATTCTGTTATAGAAGTCTATTTGCTAATCACGTAGTGTTAGCTATGCCTTTATTATAAAGTTAGTTATTATATGCTCTAGGCTAGGGACTATGTAGACGTATAGCAAGTGTCCTATTAGGCATGCATTATTCCTTGCCAACTATATAAAGTATAGGCGTTTAATTGTTTACAAAGTAGGCAGTAAGGCAGCAGAACATTAGTTAGGTAGTAGATAGAGGTAAGAGAGTTGCAGTATATAAAGAGTAGATACCTTAACTTCTTCTTCTTTATCTACACTCTACCTGCACTCTACACACTTTCTACTTTACTTCTTTATTATTATGCCTCCCCTGCCTATGCATATTAACAACGCTAAGTTGCTAGATTTTGTGTATACGCTTCCTAATAACATAGCTCTACAGCCTTTCTTTACTTAGTTCTAGTGCTATAGGTGCGTAACTAAGCTATCTACTAAGTCTAGCTCTAACTCTAATAGAACAATTAAGTTGTTTATACAGGTCTTTAGGTGTTTTAAGAGGTACTATATACGTAAGAATAACTTTAGCGTGTATTATAGATGCTTAAGCAGTAACGCTAGTAGATATATTAAGGTAAGCCTAGAACTATGTCTAGTGTCTGCTTAATACTAATCTGTATAGATTGCGCCTTACTTCTACTACGCTATTAACATGCTTAACTTCCTTATTAAGTAAGCTAAACGCAAGACAAATAAGGAGACTACTTAACAAGGTAACGCTAGGACTAAGAAGGACGTTCTAGCTGCAACTTAATACTACTAGCAGACTGCTTTTAACTACGCTAAGGCCTATCGCCTTAGTGCTATTGTGTACAAGGCTGCTGCTAACTATTATATAAAAGACTTAGGTTTAGGTCTAGTAGACTATAACAAAGCTTGTTAAGTTTTATATAAGCACAACCCGCAGCGCTTTAATGTAAGTACCTCTATTTCTTTACTCTTGCTGTAGCTAACTTTGTGTAGGCAGCCTTAGGTACTATTAGTTAAAAGGTAGCTTCTAATGTAGTTATTATATAGATGTTAAGCGCGTGTTCTAGTAGGATAGTGCTGCTAGGGGTGTAGAAAAGCATTAGTACTACTATAGCACTAATGTGCTCTCTACTAATAATACTCTAGTTGCTCTCTTCTAGCAGGTAATGGTTTCTCTAACTAAGCCTACGGCTTAGAAGACTCCTAAGCGTAGTTGTTAAGATAGCCTAGACTTCTAGCCTAGCCCTACTAGGGGCTTATGAGGTTTTTCTCTTATTTTAGTTGCTTTTTTAGATAATGTAAAGCAATAGATTAAATTTAAAAAACTATATAAACCTCTATGCCTACTCTAATGCTCTTAAGACCTTTGTCCCCTACCTTAGATAGTTGCTAGGCTAATCTATAGCCTTAGAGTAGTAACTCTAAGTTAATATATTGTCTACAGTTTTGTAGCATAAGTATTATCCTAGAAAGGCTTCCTTAGGCAACTCCTCTTCTACTAAGGTAGGTTTAGATTGCTCTAACCTAACTTAGACTTAGTCTTGTGTTTGTAAGTAGATTGCTGTTACATATTAGCTGCTGTCTTAAGGTACTCTTTAAGGATTTCCTTGCAGTAGTTAAGGTTCTCTAGTAGCTTCTAGGTAGCCTCCTTATTTAGCTAACCTAGCTACTTTACTAGGTACTCTTGCTTATAGGCTTAAGTGTTACAGTGTTGTAGGATCTCTTTAACTTTATACTTCTTAGCTAGAATAGTGTCCTCTAGGATCTGCGTAGGACCTAGCTAGAACTTCTTTTCTATAAAAAGTTCCCTCTATAGTTTAAGCAATAATATATTAAACTCTGGGTGCACTCTGTCTATTAATAGTAGTAGGTCTAGCTTAGAAGCTAGCTTCCTAATCTTCTTTACAATAGTAAAGGGACCTAGGTAACAAGCGTTAAACTTCCTTTATAGTTAGTTAGTTATTAGGTTCTTTGCTTAGAGCAGCACTTGCTTACTTTTAGCAAAGTGTCTATCTGCCTACTTAGTGTTATACTAATAAGAATTGCTCTTCTAGGTATACTCTAAGCTATTCTTTACTACTACCTATAGATTTTGCTACTGCTCTAGCTGTCTAATTACCTGCTAACAGAGGTCTAGTGCCTTTCTACTATCTGCCTATGCTTTTAGGGGACAGCGTAGCTAGTGCTTATCTAGAATTCTATTAAGCTCTAAGGGTTAATTCTATATGCTACCCCAATAGGGGATTTCCTATGTGCTAAGTAAGCCTTTAAGTTGTATGCATACTCTGCGTATAGCAACAAGTCTACCTAGTTATCCTATTAGTAGTTTATGTAGATGCGTAAGAGGTTTCTAACTCTTAGTTTTAGTACTCTGTCTGCTTGTTAGTCTGTAGGTAGAAGGCTGTACTAAGGCAATAGTTAATCTTTAAATAATAGCAGATATTAGACTAGAATTAACTAGTGAACACTAATCTATAGTCTAATATTAGGGGATTAGGAGGACTATGTTTAAGAAAGCACTGCTTAAGCAGTAGTTTAGCTACTCTTTAAGAAGTAACTGTCTTAGTTACAGGTAGATACTAGACATACTTGCTAAACCTATTAACTAGAACTAGGATTAAGTTATACTTATTCTCCTAGTTGTCTTTTAACGTTAGTAGGTCTGTTACAAAGTCTAGAGAGTAATGCTACTAGAGTTTATTAGGTACTAGGAGTAGGACTAGCAGTCCTTATAGCTTATGCATATAGACTTTGTTTAGTCAGTATACAGCGCAACGCTAAACGTACTTATATACATTCTTCTTTAAGTTTAGCTAATAGTACTTTTATTTTAATAGCTAGGCAGTCTTCTTACAACTATAGTAACCTCTTATAGAGTTATTATAGTTCTTTGCAAGAATAGTTTAGCAAAGAGTTATATCTTAAGGAATCTACACTTTCTTACTTCTACGCAGGATCCTACTAGAGTTAACTTCCTAGTAGTAGTAACTCTTAGCTGCTCTGCTTACTTCCTAACTTGTTAGTAACTTATAAGCAGTGTCCTGCTCTTAAACCTGTCTAATGTAGTTAGTTAGGCGTTCTAGAGTGTCTAGAGCGTATACAGATTTACCTTGCGCAGTATTATTTATAAGGTAAGTAGGTAACCTAAGTTGTCTATTAAGATTACAAAAGAGAGCCTCTGCAACATTAAAGGCAGGTTCCTAAGCTTTAAATAAATTAGATTAACCCTAGCTATCTTAGCCTGTAGATAGATAGTTAAGAGCTAAGGGAGACACATCTCTAGTACCTGTTATTAAGTAGAATTCCTTAGAGGCGGTTTTAGAGAGTTGCTAGGATCTCTTAAGACCCTCTCTAGAGCTGCCTATTGCCCTAGTTGCCTGTTTAACTTTTTAAGCCTTAGACTTCTAGATAGTCTATATTTAAAGCTTCTATTAGAGTGTTAGTAGTATAGCATTACGTAGTGCCTGCTACTCCCTAATTACTAGTCCCTTTACATAATCTAGACGCCTTAATAGGCTATCTACAAGGTTCTCTAGTCTAGGCTTATACTCAACTTTAAAGTTATACCTAGCTAGCTCCTCTGCCTAGCGTGCTTGCTTAGGGGAGAGCTTCTTTATAGTTATAAAGTACTGCAGGTTGTTATAATTAGAGAGTACTTAGACTATTAATAGAGCATGCTTAAGGTAATGTAGCTACTATCTAAATGCTTTAATAATTATAGCTAATTCCTTATTATAGGTATGCTATCTAATTAATAGACCTTAGAACTTCCTGCTCTAGAACGCTACTAGCTTCTAGTGTTATCCTATTAGTTCTTCTAATAATTGTAGTTGTAGCAGTATAGCAGCTATAGCAAAGTCTAACGCGTTAGTAAGGACTATAATCAGCTTAGTAGGATTAAAGTGCTGTAGCATAGGTGCTTTAGTAAACTTCTTTCTAATAATAAGAAAGGCCTAGTATACTTCTTTTAGCCAACTCTATAGTTTATACTATCTTATTAGACTTTTTTAGGTTTTTGCTAGCGTTTTCTTCCCTCTCTTTATTAAAGTAGAGCTTCCTAGCTCTAACTCTAGCTTCTAGGCAGAAGTTATATAGTCCACTAACAGGCAGACAATCTTAGAGTAGTTAAAGATAAAACTTTAGTAGAAGTTAGCAAAGCTAAGAAACACTTAGACGTTCTTATATCCCTTAGGCTCTAGCTACTCTTAGATTGTTCGCACGCAGATAGGGTCTATAACTACTCTACTAGGCATAACAATAAAGCCTAGGAACTTAACTAATTTTGTTATAAACAAGCATTTGCTTGCCTTACAGAACAACCCCTATTTAATAAGTTAATTAAGAATCTCTTTAATGTAGGCTTGATAACCCTGTTCGTGCTCTAAGTATATAAGGATATTATCTAGATACACTACACAGGTACAGTCTATAAGACCTCTTAGGGCTTGCTAGATGTAGGATTAGAACGTAGCTAGAGCGTTTGCCAACCTAAAAGGCATAACTAGATACTTAAAATAACTATACCTAGTCTTAAAAGCTGTCTTCTACTTATTGCCTTCCTTAATCTAGAGCCTATAATAGGCATTACGTAGATCTAGCTTAGAGAAAATAGCAGCCTTTAATAGCCTATCTAGCATCTTATTTACGAGGGGAATAGGATACTAGTTCTTAATAGTAACCTTATTAAGGCTCTTGTAATCTACATAAAGTTGTAGTATACTATTAGCTTTTAGCATAAATAGAATAGGTGCCCTAGCAGAGGACTTACTTAGGCAGATTTAACTCTTCTCTTGCGCTGTATTAAGGTAGGCCTGTAGTATTTCTAACTCCTTCCTAGAGAGATTATAGATTGGCATATTTAGTATCTTACTCTCTAGCTTAATGTTAAAAGAGTAGTTATAATCCTAATGTAGTGCTAATACACTAGACTAGTGTTTGCTAAATATAAACTACTTGTAGTGTAGCTCTAAAGGAATATGTTTAAGCTTCTCTAGGTCTAGTTTGTTATCTGTAGGATTAACTAAAGGATAGTCCTTATTACTATCTAGGAGGACCTAGGCTATGCCTGTAGGCAGCATCCTAGAGCGTTAAAGAGGCTTATAGATAATGCTTGCTACTATGCGCTTACCTATAGCTTTAGAAAGCTATAATAGATCTAGATGCTGCGCAACGCAATGCTAAAGGTAGTTAACAACTTTAAGTGTTTTGTTCTAAAGCTAGAGGAGTCCTTTATTATAGAAGTATTCTATGTTAAGAACAGCGTTTCTGCTTAGCCCCTAGGCTAGTAGTTGTCTACTGCCTTCCTAGTGATTATCTAAAAGGTTGTTAATTGTCTCCTCTAGGACTTAGTAGACTAGGTTACCTAGGTGCATTAAGTATGCTCTTTCTCCTAGTTCTATAGAGTAGATCAGGTCTTATATAGTAGTAATATACACTCTTTCTATGTTATTAGAGAACTACTTATATAAGCCTTTAGAGACGTAGATGCACAGGTTAGTAGATACTAACTATAAGTAACCTAGTACTAGATTGTACCTCTTAAAGGCAGCTAACTAAAACTCTTGTAGACCTACAGATTTAACTATACTATTACTGTCTAAGCAGTTAATAGTTAGGTTGTAGAGTTATTAGATGTCTAGGTAGTTGCTATTAAGAAATATAGCTACTAGTCTTTAGTAGAACAATTTATATTCTAGGTAGAGATTATCTACTACTTGCTAACTAATAAGATTTAGCTCTGCTTCTAAGTTGTAGAGGGCTTAGAGCAGTGTTAGGGACCTATTAGAGTCCTAGAGAGATATAGTAACTGCAATACAGGTTTATTTCCCTCTAGTTTTAGGCCCTAGTTATAGTTAGGATAAGTTAGCAACTAGGGCTTCCCTTTCCTTAACTCTACAGTTAACTAGGAATTCCTATTATTACTTCCCTTATAGTAGGAATTGTAGCTACTATAGTTTTTCTAGTAGCTCTTTTAGTTACTCTAGTCCTTGTTATAATTCTAGCTATTATTGCTGTTATTAGACTAAGTAGCTACTAGAGTGCTATTGCTCTAGCTCTAGGAAAGTGTGCCTCTCTAGCTAGCATGCCTCTTATTCTCCTTCTAATTAGAGGATGTAGCGTGCCTCTTGCTATAGTTAGCGTTGCTACTCTTGTAAGTAGCTGTAGGTTAAGCTGCTATCTCTGTATTACAGAGAGCTTGTTTAGACTTATGCTATTACTAGAAATTATCTAAGCTGCTATTACGCTAGATATCCTGTTAGAGATAAGGCAGAGTTTTTAACTATATAAAGGCAATCTTAAAGTTGTAGTCTTTAGTGCTATTATTAAACTTAAAAAAGCTACATAGTAGTAGCAACTCCTAACAGTTTAATGATATTAAGAAGGTGTTAACTATATTACTGTCTCTTTACTTAATATTAAAGAACGTAGTATAATTCTTATACTTAGTAAGGATAGGGTCTTGCACAAGTTGCTCCTCCTCTGCCTTAAAGTTAGACTATAACTAGATTAATTCCTAGTTAATCTGTTGTTAAATTAGTTTGCAATAGATGCTAAACTAGATAGTACCTATAGCCTAGTAGGTTCTTGTAATAGAGTCCTCTAGTACTTAAGCATATTAAAAGGCAGTCTTAATGTCTTTAATCTACTAGTCTACTTGCTAGGGGGTTAGAGCTCTGCTCTTAGTACCTAGCTTAGGTTTAGGTTAAATGTTGTTTAACACTTAGATAATCTTTCCACCCTTATTAAACGCTGGCTAGTTAGGTTCTAACTAGTTCCTGACCTTAGTTAGGCCTAGGGCTTGTAAGGCCTAGTTGATCTAGTTTCTCTAGATAGCTAGTTCAGCCTTAGTAGCTCTGGCGAGCTCTGCCTTAAAAAGGTTCTTAAGAAGTTGCTTAACAAATAAGGACTAGCCTATAGTTAGGACAGCTACAGGTTCTACTCTAGGCGCCTTAGTAGCAGTAAGAGGGTCTACGTTCAAACTAGTTGCTAGGTTTATCTAACTTAGATAGGATAGCACATTTGTTAGAGGACTAGTAGAGCTATAAGCCTGTTTATCTCCTAATTCTGTAGAGCCTAATGCTTAGTTGTTAGATGCCCTAGGTGTTGTGTTCCTAGCTATAGGTATGCCTAGTAGTGATAAGTTTGCTACTACATTATGTATAGGATACCTCTAGGGATCTATTAAGTTGCTACTAGGGCTGGGTTGTTGTAAGCTTAGCGCGTTGTTATTACTAGCAGCATATTAGTAACGTTGATTTCTAACCATTATAATAGGTATAGAAAAAGTTAGAGATCTCTTAACTACCTCTTCTAAGAGGGCGTATAAAGGATTTGAATTGTAAAGACACTGTAGGTAGGCAAGAGATAAGACAAAATGTATAGTATTAGATAGAATAAAAGACAAATCCTTAGGAGTTAAGCCCCTAAGGATTTAGGGAAATATATACGTGTGTATAGGCTCTAAGAAGTAACTGTAGTTGCTCTAAGATGTTTCTAAGAGTTAGCATACCTAAGGTAGAAAGCTCCTAACAAAGAACACGCTTAGTTAATTTTTAAGTTTATTACTGTGTCCTCTAGAATGTTATAATCCCTTAAATAACAAGCACATATATTAAGATTTAGGTCTTACTACTACAGACTTAGAGTAGTGTAAAAGTATCTCTAGTTAAATTTTTTTATAAAGTAGAAGACAAGATTAGTATATATATATATACTAAAAATAAAAAAAAGCTCTAGTTATTTATTAAACAAACTTAATTTTTAAATATTGTTACTACCTTAATCTGTAATTTGTTTAATTTATTTATATAGAATTCTACAACTCTAGCTAAGTCTATAAGTATTACTATCTTATTTTTACATTACTTTTATGTGTATTACTTTTGTTGTCTGCAGTCTATACAACCAAACACAAAACACAACTAAACTACCCTACCCTACCCTACCTAGTTACTTAATTAGCTCGCGTGTGAGAGACCTTAGAGCGATTCTATTAGCGACTTAAGAGGATAATCCTAATTAACAGTACTGTTCCTAGAGAGGAAGCACGGTTCTTACGTTCTGCAGCATGCTCTCCAACTCTTCTACCACTATACAACTAGCAGTGGCAAATTAAGGATAGAGGCGATCTATATTACCTAGCTCTTCTAGAATCCCTATTATCGCTAGGCATTCCCTGCTCGCCATCTGTGTTGTTAGAGGAACGGCAAAACACAATGTAAAGAACAAGCTCTTAGCAATATTAGCAATGCTAGGCAATTCTTCGCGTTAGCGGCGCTAGCGCGGCTGCTGCTTGAGGCCCGTGCATCTAGGTTAGTAGTAACTTTATAGTGATAAATATAACTACCTCTAGTTTAACTGTCATACAACTTGTTTAAGATTACTGCCCTTAGAATAGCTGCAATTGTATAGTGGTTTGTTACGTTAGTTAATCTAAAGATTATGTTTATGCAAGGAGTTTCTCTTATTATTCTAGCTTGTCTGTTTAAGCTTCTAGCCTTGCTCTGTTTACAAGTCTCTACAAAGCTCGCAGACCGTAGGCTTGCCTTTTTTAGCTTGTTAGTCTCTTAACCTGTGATAGTGTTAGCATTGCTGTACTGCTTGTAGCTACACCGCTGCTGCAGCTATAGCTGCGTTGAGATAAGATGTTTTATATTATATTACTGCTAATATAATACTGCGAGGGTTTATAGGAGCAGGATACCTTAAGCTATGTTTGTAAAGCTTAAACTAAACGCATGTCTATAGGCAAAATTTGCACATCGTCTTGCCTATTTGCAGCTAGTCAGCACAACACAGATAATTCAACGTTAGTTATACAAAATCATAGCATTAAACTAATTAGGAAGAAGGCTACTATGCAAAAACGTCTGTGTAGAAAACTTCCTGCATTTAACCTATCTTAATTATATTCTCTTCTAAGTATTGCTCCTTAGACCTTTTTTGCTCACAATGTTTACTAACTTATAGGCCTAGAGCTAAGTTATATGCTTGTAAGTTAGCAATATAACTTAAAGAAGTAGAAGACGCGCTAACCTTTTTTTGTAACAACTACCTCTAAAGGCTAATTAAGTTCCCCTTAATCTATCCCCTAGCGTTAAGGTTATCTAAAGCAGGTCGCTTATCTAGATTAATAAATAGATTAGCAGATTCCTCTAGTTTTTCTTTAGGTATAAATAACAAATCTTCGTTATATAGAGGACTAGTCGCTGCAAGAAGAGAAAAGAGTTTAGTAGAAACTAGCGTTAGAGTTCCTGCTCTAAAGGTCCTTAGTAATCTGTTGTAAAGGTGATGACGAAGATCTCCTAGGTTGCATTCCGGGCCTCCTAAGCATAGTAAGTAGGTACAGAGATAGAAATAATGTAGACTAAGACTATAAAGCTCTTTAATAAGTTTTTACAGATGCTTAGGATGTTACAATTAGCTTGTATTAATCCTATCAACGCCGAGAACCATTTCCTAGGCAGAATGAGCATCTTCTACCAGACACAACAATGTTTCTTAGAGTTAAAATCCCTTAACATCTATCTATTTCTTTAAGGAAATATTTGCAATATTCCTAATACTCTTCTATTTTAGAGTTGGAGTTGCTATACTTAAGCGGTAAAACTAATAAACAACGCTGCTATATATATTGTCTATTAGTTCTTCTCTAGTATAACAGATAGCTAGGTGTTTGTAGCTAACCGCACTATTAAGAGCAATACATTAACGTAGAGAAGTATAAGGAGTTATTACTACTTTATTTGTAATTATGCAGTGTCTGTTATATTATAACATTATGCGGCTTAACATAGCAGGATTATTAAGATTACTAAGCTTCTTAATTAATTTAGGAATTTTTATTCTCGTAGTAGAGATAGCGCAAGGCTTATATTAAGAGGCTGGTTATAACTTGCATAGAAAGTAGCCTATGTTACTTTTTATAAGCGTTTTCCTAACTAGTCCTTCTATTTTTCATTATAAGCAACAGAGTCCTTCTACACAGAGAGGTATTGCTAGTTTAATTAAGATAGAAGCCGCGTAGGAAGTCTTTATAAGTAATACTTGTATTAAAGTACAGTAGTAGTAAAGCCCTTTTTAGACCTACTATAGATAACAATACCTTTAATATTAACTGCTAAAATATTTAATTAGTAGTATCTTTTGTAAATGTCTTTATACGTGTGTTAACGCTTTCCTGCTCTAAATAATAATGCTAAGGTAATACCTCTACGTTTTAGTTTCTCTGCTTACACAGCTCACTATCCTATCTTCTTTATAGTAAAGATGTAATAATAATTTAAACAAGCTTAAATTGTAGAGATAGAATTGTATAGAACTAATAGAAAAAAGTTCCTAAGAGAACACTGCCTAGATGTACAAGATATACCTAGCGCTCTAAGAGCCTATAAGATCTATTCTGAGTATACCTGCAGCTTTTTCCCTATAGAGCATAGTCGGTTTACAGAATACTAAACAGGCATTTTTAGTGCTTAGAGCACTAATTATGTTTAGTATAATATAAAGCTAACCTTTTCTACTGCTATTTGCTTATTAGATGTAACTTTAGTATTCTTACTACCTAGAGAATACTTCTTTACTCTTAGCACTTAATAGGTAACCTCTTACTTTCTAACTACCTACACTACAGCCTTAATTATGCTAGATTTAAGCAATTTAGCTTAAGTTTACCTGCGTGTATATAACTCTATTACGTGCTATAGGGCGTGCAGAGATTATCTTAAAAAAAGAGAAAGAAAGTAAAAGTAAAGTAGACACAGTTAAGTGCTACTCGAAGTTTCCTAGCACTTATCTAAAATAGTAGCAGATCTACTAGCTAATTAAAGATAGGTATTTACTTTACTAGTTAAAAATTAATGTAATTAGCACTAAACGTTTAGTGCTCTAAAAACTAACTATACTCTATAGGGTCGTAAGTATCGCACGTAATTATATTGCTACTAACTTATTAAATAGGTTTTTTAAAACTTAGAGTTTTAAAAACTAAAAAATTGTACATCTAAACTACAATAATGCTAATATCTAGTTTTATAGCAACTGTTTTTAAAATCTAAGTAGTAATAATGCTAGTATAATGCCTAAGAGACTATCTTCTACCTTTATAAAGGTTTCGCAGCTAAAATAGAGGCAAAATATGACCATATTCTACCTGCTAATTCCAGCTGGTATATAAGCGTATATTCTGCGACACCCCCTCACCTCGTGCGAGTACTGAGTAGGAGGTGGAAACCATCACAGATACGGGGCTGAGTGCCTGCAGGGTCATGGCTGAGAGGTACTAGTACCATAGGCCCGAGTCACGCTCAAACCTGGCGCCTCGGTTCTGGTCACCTACTACACTCAAAATCCATGTTGCCTCTGCTGGCGCAACATCAGCGTCCCAGCTCATAACTGTCGCAGCTAAAATAGAGGCAAAATATGACCATATTCTACCTCTATTTTAGCTGGGACAAAATGTTATCTAAGTAAGTATATATTGGTTACTACCTTCTTACTAAAGTTAGGCTGTAGCTTCTAATACATATACATTATGCTTAGGTAGCAAACTAGAACACGAACCTACCGCGCTTAGTATTCTAACAGTTTTAGATTTTAGATCTTAATATTTAACTTAGACTAAAAACAAGTTAAGAGTATATAAACAGCTAATTATCTAAGAACACTACTATAGTAAGCAGGTTAGGTTTTTTACCTAAGATTGTTTAAAAAATATAGATTTTATATACAGGACACTGGCACAGACAGAAGGACTTTATAGAATTATAGACATTAACTGTATAGGCGTGTTGCAGACTCTTCTTGCAATATTAGCTGCTTTCTAGTTAAGGGGTTGTTGCCTACGATGCCCCTTATTCTGCTGAGATTGTTTGGTTCGCGATAGAATTACTGTTTAGTAGGCGTTGAGCTTTTTCTACCACAGTTTGTTGTTGACTCAGACTTTAGAGTTAGTTAGTGTTCAATTTGTTAAGTCACTTGTTCTTTAACTTACTTGTTATTGGGTTCACGCAAGACGCGTACACTAAATCTATTAAGACATTTTGTTAATATGTATGTTACGATTTTTTTGTACTACAAGTAGAGGGACTAGGCTTGTTTTAGTTACTGCTTTTTGTTCTATACCCCTATTTGTTGTGCTT